>WSYH01017460.1:0-11902 GCA_036426205.1 Ascaphus truei | reverse complement strand
AAACGTGAGACTGCTGAAGACCTACCCTGAGGCAAGGGGCTGGCACACCAGTGACTGGAGTGGAGATTATCCAGGCCCTACACCGAGGCTGTTTTGGAGTGAGAAGGAGAGAGCCACGAGACCAAGGAAGATGGGAAGATTGAATAACAAGAATTTAAGCGAGGGTAATATGCGGAGGAATTGCTTTTCTAGGAAGAAGTGCGACGGGGCAAGGAATGAAGTGTGTATGGATTCACAGAAGGGAAAACAAGCCTCCCGGAAGGGGACAAGCGTGGCCCAGGTGCCCGGCAGTAGGGGTATGAGTATGTAAGGAACGTTTCTTATTCTTTAGAAGGCCAAAATAGGCAACAAGGATCGTGTTGCTGGGTTCTAATCATAATCTTCGGCCAACCTATACAACTAGTGGATGTGAACTTTATCCAGGCTCTTGGGAGTCACGCGCGCGGGATATGTTAATCCACGAGACCCCAACGGGTGTCTTTTGGTTTTATAGTGTCCCACGTAACAATAGAAGATAAAAATTGGACTAAAAAACATGAGATCCGGGGTAACCGCTCATAAAGTTAAAGCAACATAGTAGGGGGAAAATTAACCCAAATTTTTAAAAAACACTTTCTTTCACAATTTTAATGTGCCTGGCTTAGTTTTGGGCCGTTACTCTTAAGAACGCCGATTAGACGAGGGAAAAAAACAAAAACATGTGAGTCAAGGGAGAGAAACCCATTAACAACCTGCCCAGAGCTATTCCAGAATCGCTCAAGAGGATTTTTAAATTCCACGGAAATCGGCTGCCTCAACAAAGTATTATTTGGCGGAACTCAAAAAAAACAGCATACAGGTGAAGATTTGAAAAACTGTTTATCCTTTATGATAACCGGAAAGGGGGAAAGGGGGGGGGGGGGGGGGGGGGAAAAAGGAGAGAAAAAAAAAGGGAGACAGGAGAACGCAGTACCAAAAGAAAAAAAAAGACCCGCCCGCTTGAAGGGTGTATTGGATCAACAAACAACTGAACATGGCCATGAAGGCAAATATGGTTATAATTAACAATAAACAAACAACAAGCACAGACAGTGAAAGGCCTAGGGGGGACGGGTACTGAGTGAACCTTAAAAAGATAAGGATTGCTGACAGCAGAAACGCAGGGTTTGGAGGCTAGATAAGTAATCGGGTAGGACTTGTAGGAGTGCGAAAATGAGGTGGAATAACGGGGAAACACACACGGGGAGGGGGCAAGCGAGGAAAACAAGATGTGAGATAAGGATAAACAGTGAGTTGAATCAGAGTCGGGATACAAACTGGGGCGATTGTGCCGTATACATAGCATTAATATAAGACACACAATCTATTTTAGAAACAGATGTGCCGGAGCTTTAACCCTTTCGATGGGCTATCGGGTTTCAGGCAATAGCAATTGAGAAACAGTTGGGGACAGTATAAGGAAACGTGGTGTCTGATTTGAACCAAATCTCTGTACTAAATTTTATTAAAGAAAAAGCAATTTGTAAGGATTTCCTCTCCACAGTGGTTTAACACATGTTTTAAGCTAGTACATATTCAAGACCACTTGCACCAGGTCGAGAAATCAAACAAAAGAGATCCCACTTCCATTGCTCTAAGCTGAACAAAAGTGAAAGGTTTAAACTATGCCCTAAGAATTTTTTTTTGTGTAAAAGTATACAGGGCAAAGCAAGTATTGATGATCTGAAGTCTAGTAGAAATTGAATGGTTTTTTCTTACACAGGAACATTGGATGTGGCCTTCCACAAAAGGGCTGCAACACAATTGCAATATGTGGCAACTGAAAATTCAGGCCCACCGCATAGGAAGGCCACTTGGTAGACAGATACTTGGTTCAAATGTCTACAAACCTTAAATCTCTGTTAGCTAACTAACTAACATTGTACTTTGTAAAGTCCACAGAGACCACAACGCAAAGGTATTCTAAGAGATGTGATTATGAACACGTGGACACTGTTGCAGGGACAACCACAAATAGCCTAACATTTTTGACATGTTGCATTGAGTATGTTATGAAAGACGCAACCTATTCTAGACAACTGAACCAATGGTAATCATCTAGAGCGTTATGATTGGAATATAACTCCCTTATTAGTTTATAGATCCTCCGTAAACCGAAAAGGGGTTACAAAATTAAATATGTATAGAAAAAAATGGTTGAGGCTGAAAGAAAAGACAGGAAGTGTCGATGTAGAAGGAGTAATGAAGGTTGCTCTTAAGGAGACAGTTTAAAAGTAAGCTGTCTGTGACTAGGCGAGTTTGATTCCTCAGACCAGGGGGTCTCAAGGGCATTTAATTGATTAGTCGATGAGCAACCAAAAGTGGAGACAGGTGGGGACACAGCGATCAAGACTGGAAGAAAAAGAGACGTGGAACACACAAAACATACACAATAAAGGAAACGAAGTGAACCGCAGAATAGATAGTTTCCCCGGTCCTTACATGAGAAGTAAACCAAAACACAACAACACGTGTCTCTTAAATGTGTATTTTAATTATATCATCCATCCTTAAAATCCATATAATCCACTTGCTTTGTGCACCAGGGTACGAGAATTGGGGATCCCCAAATGTCAAGAACAAATTGGTGCTTTTGGAGAGGTTGGACCGGACAATTGTGCAAAAACTGTAAGGAAACTGAACCACACCGGGTCATGTAATTCGCCGTAGGCAATATATTAAATCCCATAATCATCTAAACCATAGCCAAAAAAATAACACCTTTGTATTCCTTCCGAATTTGCAAGTATCTTTGCTCGATATGTGTAACAAAACGCTACACTTCTGGAAATCAAAGCTCTCTAAGAACTGGGAGTGCCGGTTGCTTTGACTCTCAGCTTTTGCTGCCTGGAAATCCAAATCCCCCCCAAAGAGAACAATGCGATACTGTAGCATAATACTAGAATATAGTCTGAATTGTGCTGGTAACAAAATAATATTTCAGCAGGGGGGTGGGGGGGAAGTGTCAAAGAATCAGAGAAAGAACTTACTAGTGTGCCGAGCGCGGAGAGTTCTTCAAACCAGCCACACCAGAAGGTTAAATTCCTTCCTGGTTTTTCAACAAAATGTTTTTGCAAACACTAGGCCTAGGCTCACACCTCTCACTGGTCTATAATAGTGATATTTACATTCGTAAGCCCGCTCTGAGAAAACCAGCGTCTGAGACCAGACGTGATTTCACATGGAACTTGGAAGCACAAGAAGGGTTTCATCATTTGCCTTGTGCCCCCCTGAACCCCCCAAAAGTACAACAAGCTACAATTATGTGTATGGCTTTCAACTTCGACTGGATTCTTTCATAATAAAATAACAGGCTTCCAGCAAAAAAAAATGTTTTAAAAAAAAAGGCAAGCTGCTCACAGCACTGCCTACCCCCCCAGCCTCAACCCCACCCGCCCATAACCCTCGCTACTTGAAGACACATGCTCCTGTTGGTTATTAGAAGAGTTGGAGCTGGCAGCGGGGGTAACATATGGCAATAATGACACATCAGCAAGCATATGGGGGGGCCCTCTGGAGGTTTAGAGTTTAACGTATCATTATACAGCGAGCATTATCTTCAGGGGGAGGGTAGTCTCCAACTGAACAAACATGCAACCTTAACTGTTGCACTGTCCTTATTTGCAACACCCTGCTTGTTTTAAAGCAAGAAACCAAATATATACACATTTAACCTGCTCATTAATTCCTTTGGTGCCAGTGGTTTACATTGCGAGGCTGGCACTCTGGCCTAAGATGTTAATTTCCTGAGGGGGGTCGGATGCAAAATTCCACCATGTTCATTGAATGCAGCAAAAATGTTAGGAAAATGCAGAATTAAAGATTTTACCATCACCTAAAACTAATGCTTTAATATAGCCGACCTCTAGCCCTCACTTTGGGGGCCTCCAATTACTTCTGATAGGTTTAATATGTTGGCCTGTTGACTCATAGTTACCAGTTATATGTACTGCAGCAACATTCTATGTCAATGCCCAGACAACTTGGCAGAGATAAATACCAACTCCACTACAAAATGGCACCCAAGGCTCAATATCCGTATGCTGCCAATGTCCAAAGATTAAAGAAACGCCATAAATAAAAAAATATTTCAAATGCCACCATTAAACTATTCTGATAACACAGGAACCTGCAACTCAACGGTTCAGATCAGTTTTACAACAGATGACATTGTGCCAGAAATTTATAACCTGTCTACCAGGCAAGAAGGCTCCTTAATTACAAAGCATTTTTTTATTTTACAGCGAACCACTGAAAATCTGAATGTGAGAAAAAGCACGTGTGACTTTCTTGTAATGATCTATTGTTGTATATGGTTTATGCTACATGAAACATGGATTTAAAAACTTTTTTTAAAACAAACGTCAACATGAAGATTTGATATGACCATATATATTAATATTGTTGGCAATAGTTGATTGCTCTGCGAGATTGTCAACATCCACAATACCGGTAATCATGTCGGTTTTTATGAAAGCAAAAGCGAAATAAATATTTTAAATTTTAGTATTTTTTTGTAGTTGTTGTTTGGGGTGGTGTGGTGTTGGTTGTGTGTTTCTAGAAATGGGGATAGTCACCTGTAAAAAGTATAATGCTTATATATAGCATTTGAAGGTAGCTTTATTTGTTAGAAAAGACAGCTGTAAACTGACTGTCAAGGTATTTTGGGTAGGTGGTGGTTTTTGCATGAGGTAGTTAAGGAGAGTGCTTCTCTGTAAATGAGATAACTGGCCAAATTATAAGAACCAGTATGTCAAGCTGTCATTATTTAAGGATGGGCATATTATGTATTAACCCTGAGCGTTTTCAGTATTTTCCCATAGCGCACAATTTGATTGCATACCTTTAAGCAGAAGATAAAAATACCCTTTACCTTTAACACTTCACAAGTGAATTAATACATAATAGATATACAATATAAACTGTATTTAATAAGAATGCAATTAAAATGGTTGTTAATATGTTACATACTACAACCTCGTGGACCCAATTTCACACAGAATGTAATATAGCTTGCACAAAAACAAATGTGAACATTTCTTCAAACTGTGTTAAGATCACGGTGAACCTGACACTTCTAAGGTGTCTTCTCTTATCTTAACACTGAATAAGTACATGCAGGTGAGATTTAACTCATCCATATTCAATTTTAAGGTAATATTTTCCAATGTTTTGAAATCCCTAGGTGCCCTAATTTGGTAAAACTCTGCATGCCTTTTGAGACTAATCTGATTTGCCATCATTTACTCACATCTCCGACACGTGCAACTTGTTCAAATATTCCCCTTCTAAAAATATATATTTATATTAAACATAATACCTTTCAATCTAAATGTTTGTTTTCATTATAATCCACATTGACTCACGAGCCACCTAAACTGGCCTAACGACTTATTTGAAGGAAATACAAGCAAATCTGGTAAATAGCAAGAACATAGAAAAGGATTAATAAATAATAATTTAAATATAAATGTAACTACTTGGATGGTAATGTTGTTCTATATCAGATGCAAACAGCTCAACTAATTAGGCTCGAGTATTGTGTTACATTTCAGCAACTCCCACTCCCTGCAGAAACCAAAGTACTATTAAAAATACAGAGAGATATTGATCTTTTTTCAACATTCTCCTTAGAATCCTTAATAGTAATTAAACAACTAATACAGCAATGTAAAGAAGCACTCACAGACAGTCTAAACAAGTGTATGAAAAGACATACGGGGGAGGATAATTTTTTAATTGCAAGTATTAAAAGGAGCAGTACAAGATATGCGTTTTTCTAAAAAAATAGAATTGAAAGTAGGTGGTCTCCAGAAGCTGAACGCCATTAATTTCTGCTCCAGGACACCACCGCTTCCAGAGATACTTGTCTCCGAAGGGGGTGCTGGTATCTATCTCTGGCCTGTTTAAAGGTTCTGGTTACGTTGGAGCTTTGAAGTCGCCATTAAACGGGAACCCCCCATCAGCTGCTACTGGTATCACGCTAACACTATGCATGTAGGAATCCTCAGGAAGCATGGGGTCCCCGCAGATTAAATTAACGGGGTACAGCTCCGGAGACCTCATCATCCTTCATTCCCGGTTTTTTAAAATAAAAACTCATCGCTTGGATTGCCGTAAAAACCCAACACGATTCCTTTCTTTCTTGCAGCATAGAACATGTGCCACAACACTCCCTCACATCAGCGCATAAGCTAAGTTACCTATTACAAGCAAGAAAAGTGCTAGAAAATGTGGGCTATTCTTGTCAGCCATACACAGAGCTGTCTAGAGTATCCCAGCTGCCCAATTCTGTGCTGAACTTCTAGAAACAAAGGAGTACTTTTATTGCAAGAACTTTCCATGGGCCACCAAGAGCTTAACAGGAGGTGTTAACTTCCCAACACACATTAGTCAAGGTTGGACATGGACCCTATAAATACTAGTTTAATAAAAAAGCTGCTTGAAATTAAAAACTTTACATTGAGTAGCTGGTGTCTGGTACAAGAATAGCTGTTTCAGTTTCTGGTTCCAATAGGGCTCTAGTAAATGTCCCCACCGGTTTCAGAAAACATACAAAAATGTCCTTAATGAATTGGAGTGCGATTAGACGAAATCTAATATTCTAATAGGGGCCAAAAATAAATTAATCAGGCAACAAAACAGCTACTGACAAGACTAAAGTAGTGATAAAGACAACTTAGGTGTGATAGGAAGGTGTCTGTTTAAAGAATGTAATAGCCAAGTCTGAACAGAACATCCCTTGGCTATAACAACATTGGCTATCTCATCTCCCATCCAAGGAGTCTACCAACAGCATACATTCTCACAATCACATAAAACAACTTAAAAAACATTCAGTAGATGTGCTCTTTCCTTTTATATGCAATTACCTTATAACTATCAGAATGAGCCCACGGCCTTAAGATGATCTGCAACCGTATCTGCAAGAATAACAATCTAGAGGGAAAAAGAAAAAAAAGTCAGTAAGAAATCTTCAGAACAGCAACACGTTCTGCTTGGAGGAACAGAAATTCTGCACATGTAATGCAAACATGTTAGCTATAGTTTAAAAACATTCAGTATATGCTCATCTCAACCTAAAAGGTTTAAACTGTGCCCAATAAATACATTTATAAAAGTATTAGAGAAAAATGGAAGTTGATTCCATATCATGTTAAACATTTTTGCCTTAAAACGAAAACAAAAATAATGAGTGAAGTAAACATTACAGGCAGTCCTGTTTTACAACGCTTCGCTTTTACAACGAATGCTTATCCACGCTATGGCAGCATACCTATATTCAGTTTACAACGCCAAAATGGCTTATCCACGCTCTGCAACGTTGTGTGTGGGTGTATGTGTGTATGTGTTTATATAATATATATATATATATAATACACATAACCACACACATTCACTCAACAACATTGCAAAGCGTCGTAAGAGCGTATACATATATATATATAATATATTAATATTATACTATATAATATATTATTTTTATGTTATATAATAACAGTATATACTAATAAATTAGTGTGTGCTGCATATCTTATTGCCGCATTAAAATATTTGGTGTATTTTAGTGTTTAAATCCTTCAGGAACGGACCCTTTTCATTAAACAGTGTTCCTATGGGAAAACGTGTTTCGCTTTATAAAGTTTGCGCTTTACAACGCCATTTTGAGTAACGCCATTGTTTGGATAACCGAGACTGCCTGTACATACCACATAATACACCAATGTCCAAATGAGGTAAAAACAAAAACACAAAGATGTATAAACCAATTGACAGTGCTACAAAAGCATTATGCCACAGACTATAAATACATAGTTTAAATGTGATGGACAGTTTTGAACACACTTTTTTTTTTTTTTTTTAAATCGAGGTAATTTGGCTGAATATCAATTTTCTAAAGCTGCTCCCCCCCCATCTCTAATCTCCAAGTTGGCTGTTTTCCTCAAACATCTCAAGATGTTTCTATGAATATTTCCATGTACTTTTTTCATATAATAAGACGGCAAAGCACAAGGGACAAGTATGTCACGAAAAAAATAATAAAAAAAACTTATAATAAAGTGACGTTATTTCCCAGCTGGGCACATTTCCAAACCAACAAATTCAGATGTAAGAAAAAGAATATAGCAACTTCATTGCAAACGTGTATTCAAATTACAGTGCTATAACACAGATATAAACTACTTCCCTTGTCTGCTTTGTCAACATTCTCCCATGATACTTCATCTTCTTACACTGATAATCTGTTTACATTTTATGTCAACAAATAAAAGTAACAGGTTATACTAAATACAATGGCACAGCAGTAGTTGATTAGCGAAGGATAATGTGTAATTCTATGTGTAGGGGTGAAGTATGACAAGTGATCTACAAAGCTCGATCCAAACAAGACAGCTTGCACTGTCAAAGTTAGAGCTTGTGGGGTTTGTGTTTTAGGGAAATACCGAAGTATCCTTTTATCACTATGGAATAGCATCTGACATCAGCTTCCATAAGTTTCCACTGACCTACAGAAAGCCAGCTGCCACTCACTAGTACCCTTAAAATAATACCAGCACTGGTTGTCCTGTTGCATGCAGCTGAACACGGAATGGGACATTTTCCGCTCAGATTTATAGTGCTGTGAGGCTGGCTGAATAGCAGCTGTCTTTAGGGTATTTGCACCTCTTGTTTCAAGTCCATAGCCAGGGGTTTTTTTTGGACTCACTTGGAAACAGGATAACTAATGACTTGCCACAAGTCTAAGACTGAACATTATACCCCACAGGCAGCTAGGTGATATATAGGTTTTATTATAGGATTAGGTTAATCATAGTGAGAATGCCTTTTGTGAGTATGTATGACAACGGTGTAATGCCCCTCAAAAATGACCTATCCTGAAAATGAGCTCAATATGATGTCCCCTTAAAAGTAGATCACCAGCCTTATTATTTTTCTGGCCATGTTTTTTGTATTTTCATTTACAAAGGCCAAGGTGGCCTGGAGTACGTTTACATGGTAAACTATGCCTATTTTCACATATCCACTACACCAGTAGAACAGAGTCCATCAGACTACAAAGCACCCTATCAAATGAGGGGAAAAGTGCCATTGTAATCTTTTCAGATGCACTGGTGGCAAAATTGTGAACCCCAATGATAATTACAGAATTTACATAGATTTTCCATGATAACCTTTGAAATCAAAACCAGACCAAAAAGGATGGGGGTCCAAAAAAGAAGGAATGACATCACCAAGTGTTTCAAAAGTATATACATTTTATAATAGCATAAAAAAGGACTTTACCATAAAATTACAGTTGATCCAAGTACACCAGGCAGTAAAATAACACAACAGGAGCTCCGTGTCCAAAAAAAACCCTCCTCCTGCATCGCAGATGGTATATGCCGAGGGAAGTTCCAGACCGGCATCTGCTGGTAATCTTCCCTGCACTTGTGTAAGCAGAGCTGGGTCTACACAATCATCACGTTCGTACCCAGCAAGCAAATGGCTCGCCTACGCGTTTCGTGTCACGTGGGACACTTTGTCAGGGCATAGCCACAATGCTCATTGGAGCAAACTAAATATATGCCCTGACGAAGTGTCCCACGTGACACGAAACCCGTAGGCGAGCCATTTGCATGCTGGGTATGAACGTGATGATGCTGTAGACCCAGCTCTGCTTACACAAGTGCAGGGAAGATTACCAGCAGATGCCGGTCTGGAACTTCCCCTCGGCACATACCATCTGCGATCCGGAGGGGGGGTGGGGGGTTTGGACTACGGAGCTCCTGTTGTGTTTTTTACCTGCCTGGTGAACTTGGATCAACTAGCTCCTCATTTTATTGTAAAGCCTTGTACTTTTTTATGCCATTATAAATGTTATATACTTTTGAACACTTAGTGATTCATCCTCCTTTTTTGCGCCCCATCCTTTTGTCTTGTTTATTGTGAGTTTCTCTAGCCCCGCTGATCACGGAGACGGGGAGCAGCACTGATAAAAAACAAATAAGAGCCCGGAACGGGGAAAGAAAGAACAAACAACCCAAACCCCCTTGCAGGTAACCACCCACAACCCTACCTTCACACTCCCCAATCTCCCCTCTTCCACCATGAAATCATGTCCTCCTTAGCAAAGCAAAGTTCCTTCAGCTGGGGCTTTCAATTGATGATACAAAATTGAATATATACACATTGGTTTGCTCAATACTTTAGTCTCCTCAAATCTTGTTTTTTCCCCTGATCTAATTTATTACCATTGGCCACCCTACTCTAGAATATTACAGTTCTTCTTCTATCGCCCTCCCTCCATTAGGACGGACATTTTCGTATGTAATTATCTGAACATCGGTCGGCGGACACTTCTCACTGAGCCCTCTCCTTACTGCTACATCCGCAACTTCCCACCGCTAAAATGTTATCATTTGTGTACCAAAACGGAACCACGCCTCTACTCCTATGTAAAAAAAATCGCTCGGAGACGCTTTCATAAAATTCTCATCCACGTCAGCAAAATTGTTATCAATTAAAACTATACATATTACAAAACAATAGGGGTGCACCTGTACCAATTCACATATAGACAACAATCAAACGGCACAAAAAACCTCACCCTCCACCGGCCATCCTCAACCCACCCTCCTCCCCCCTACTCCTCGGACCCCCTCTCTCCTTCCACCCCGCCCCCACCCATCGGCCCCCCGTCCCCTCCTTATGCGCAGTGGACAAATTCCCCCCGACTCCCTATACACCCCACCCCAGAGGATGTTGCTTTCAGAGACAAAACTTCCACTCCCAGCCGCATTTCATTACTGTTACCCTACTTGCTTGAACACAACCCAGTCTTTTCTTAACATATCCATCTCGTGTTTTTAATTACTTATTACTGTCTTTTTTAAACAAAGATGCAGATGTTTAATTAGACAAAGAATTGTATTGAGTCAGGATGTGCAAAAGTAAGCAAACCCTGTGTACGTCACCATAAATTAAAAGGGATCATTAGATCAAGTGTTTAATAATTAGGTACATCTTCAGGTGAGAGTTTGGCAGGCCCCACCCTATATAAAGATCGGAAACTTTGTGAGTTTGGTCTTCACCATACAGGTGTGTGAAAACACATGCCACGAACAAAAGAAATCTTTGAGGACCACAGAAAAGCAGGTACTGATGCTAATCAGGTGAAAAAGGTGAACAGAGTAAAGGTGCGCAACTACAATACTTTAAGTGACGTGATAAAGTGATATAAAATAAATGGGTGACCATAAATATAACTTGAAATGTAGGGAGCGCCTGCAGCTGTGACACCAGGGATGGCTCTGGTCCCCCCTATAAGCACACAGAAATACAAAAAACACAGCGCACAACGCTCATAGTGCATAAATGATAATTAGTAACCAAGGTAAGGAGGCAAGTAATGTGCGTACATTTAAACAAATTAACAAGCATTTCAGGTTATTGTTACCCAAACACCAACGGACGCTGTGATGGTCTCGTGGCTCTCTCCTCTCACTCCAAAACAGCCTCGGTGTAGTGCCTGGATAATCTCCACTCCAGTCACTGGTGTGCCAGCCCCTTGCCTCAGGTAGGTCTTCACAGTCTCACGTTTATGGTAACAGCAGTCCCGTTTATTTTGCGCAATGCCCGCTAACTGCACAGTCCAGTCTGGCAATCGAGCAGCAGGAGCGCACGCTGGTTGGGGTCCTCTCGCGATTGCATGACGTCACAGACCAAGTTGTTTGAGCACGACGCCAAACAGCGTGCGCTCTGCTGACGATTGCCAGCTGGACCTGTGCAGTAGCGGGCATTGCGCAAATAAACGGGACTGCTGTTTACATAAACGAGACTGCTGAAGACTACCCTGAGGCAAGGCGGCACACCGTGACTGGAGTGAGAATTATCCCAGGCC
>WSYH01017459.1:0-11902 GCA_036426205.1 Ascaphus truei | reverse complement strand
TGGAGATAAGGAAGCAATGAACAATACGCAACATAGGTTTATGCTCAGTCTATTTGCCAGTGGGGCAGTTGAACATAAATAGTAGAGAGCAACCAATGAGGCAGGAGGTGATCTGGAGGCATGTCAGCAATGGTGGCTGCGATTGGCCGTTCTGGTGCGAGAGACAGGTGTGGGGAGCAGCTCCGGTAATGTGTGATGACGCGGCTCTTGCATGCGGGGATCACGCGCCACGTGAGCATGCCACGCACCGCCACTGCGGCTTGGGGGGAGTCGGAGACAGGCGCATTAAAGTCCGCGTATTCCCAGTACGGTGACCGGTTCTAGGAGAGGAGGTGCCATGGATCACGGGCAGAGCAGGGGTCCCAACCACGGATAGGGGCAAGCGGGGGACGCGCCGAGGCTGACGTGCCACACGGATCCTTACAGAATGTTATCTTTACCTCTCTAATATGAGGAAGAAATCTTAATAGACTGGTCATTCACAGCTGCATCTCGGGACTTGCTATTTAAAGGTGGGCAGGTCAAGCTTGGCAACAGGAAGGAGTCACAGACCTCCAAACAATTGTTTACTAATTACCATCTACAACCACACAACACCCTGTAAGCTAAAAACCCAGATCCACTACCACATATATATTTATGTTAAAAGGGAGTGCTACTGGCAGGGCCGGCTTGATAGCGGTACTATCCGTGCCACAGTACTGAGCCCTCTGGTTACAGACGCCTCTCGCTCTTTCTCACAACAAATAAACTGATTACCAGGGGAGAGTGTGGGGCCTCTGAGAGTGTGGGGCCACTTACCTTCTCCTCCGTGATCTCTTCCCATCGGGGTCCCTCATCATGGTGCGTTGCCATGACAACGTGACGCCACATGATGTTACGACATCACGTAATGTCTCATTATCTTGGCAACGCAATGCCATTTGACATTGGGTAGCCATGATGAGGCATACTGACAGGAAGACATTGCGAAGGAGAAGGTAAGAGGCCCCGCACCACTGCCCTGCACCGAGCCCCGCAATTTTCCTAGCTGGCCTTGCCTACTGGGTTTATGACAATTTATACAAAAAAAGACAGAAAGCCACAATGCTACATTTAACATGACAAATCTTATACTTAAGTACTTAGCTGTTTTTCTCTCATAAGTGAGAGTCACAGATGTACTGTAGAAAACCTTACTGTTTTCGGCACTTGGGCAAGCGGCAGGACCGTGACTGCCCCGGTGCCGGAGGATTGATGCTGCAGGAGGTCCGATCCGGAAGCATGGACCCTCCCGCAGCACGACTGCGACAGCACTATTTCCAGAGTCATGGATTTAAGCTTTTTCAGTCGTGACTCCAGAGACAGTAAGTCTTGCTGGTCTGTATATTTAATCTTGCGAATACTATATAGGTTGATAATTTGTTCATTTTTTATGAGAGCCTTAATCACATGCACTACAGATGAACAGGATATGAGTTGTACACAGATGCAAAACAGACCTGATGAGTCTTATAAAAGGAAGAGGGAAGCAGATTAAATGACATCTGGATTTGTTCGTCTTTAACCTGTTCGTAGTTCAAATGGAACATGGAGAAATTGCAGAGAAATATGTTGCAAGTCTATCGACGGCTGACAAGTAGAATCTGTAATAGACACGCATACATGTATGTGTATATACACATATATATCACACACACTATATGTATATTTATACATTTATGTATATAGTGTGTGCGCAGAGACACCGACATGGGGGATGGGGGCAGGGAGAGAGCCAGCCCAGTCCAGGAGGCTGCAGGGGGCCCCGCCGGCTGGCATTGAAAGTTGGGCCTGACCAATTGTGGGACGGGGCAGCGTGGGAGATAGAGAGGAAATGTTCTGCAGGCAGCTGAGTGCCGGGGCCCAACCGTGACCGGCAGCAGGGCCTGACCAGAGGTCGGGGGGAAATTTGCAGTGCCAGACAGCCGGCTGCCCCCCCCCCCCCCTGCAGCCAGCAGGCCCGGGACACCAGCCCTGACTGTATCCCCCCCTCTCGGCGGCCCTGTATGTATGTGTGTGTCTGAGACAGTCTTCTCTGTGTGTATCAGTGTACAGTATGTATATGTGTGTCTGAATCAGCCTCCTGTATCTGCTGTATACTGTATGTATGTGTGTATGTATGAATAAGTGTAAGCATGTATAGTATGGGTTTATATCGGTATATATGCAACAATGAATGTATGTATAAACCCATGTACTGTAAGTATGCACTAGTTTAAGCTCCTATAATCTTTTTACCACGGTGTGCCTTTAATACCCCAGTCCAACACGGACTGAGAGGATTCTTATTTACTGTACCTCAATGATAAGGTAATCAGGTTTATGCCCACCCTCAGTCTTTAATATACTGTAGCCAAGTGAAAAGACATACATAATGAGTGAGAAAAAGCAGAAATAAGGACCTTAAACTTCCAATTATAGAGGTATCACTTTCATCATATTGCATACACTTGTTTATCATAAAAGTGCTGCCTATACTTTATTATTTTATTACAGAGGGTTATGCATCATATACAGTTTATCACAGAAAATAAAATATTGCTTTCAATTGGAATAGAAGATATATAGTAATATATATAGATATATATATATATAGTATATAATATATAGATATATATATACACACCACACATTAAGTTAGGGGGTTGAAAAATGCGACCAGAAAACCTCCACCATTAGCCATATAGCCAATAAAGAATATCACGTGTGAGCACATTCACATGTCTTAGACAGGTCTGCACCCCTGCACCCCTGCCTTTCAACCATTATCACCTAGCATACAGTGCTTCCACTGCAGCAAGGGATACTGGGAAATGACATGCAAATGAGCACACAATGTGTCACCTTTTTGCCTGGAATATCCATTCACATGGAGCCCATTTAAGCTGATGTATCGCCATTCACACAGCTTTTAAACACTGCATGGGACAAGCAAAGCAAGTTTAAACCACTCACAGACATGTTTCAACCTTGATGGGTATCATCAGTGTGAGGTTGGTTTATACTTGTTTTTAAATATTTCTAGGCTGGGTAGGTTTACCATATCACATTTTAAGTTATGGTGGGTGAAAAAGGCGACAGAAAACCTCCACCGTTGGCATATAGCCAATATAAGAATATACAATAAATACAGTTTCTTCTATGCGCAAGTTCAAGTGACCTTTGTGAGTTGCATTTTTATATTGCTCACTAATAAACCTATTTTTGAGATTTTGCTATGGAGCCCACGCTTTCTATTTTTGTTTTTTATATGTATATATAAAAAAAATGTACATAGGGGTATGTATACATACATGCAGAAGAGAGAAGGTATATATGTATAGTGAAATAAATATGTATATAAATATTTGTTGGACGTTATGATAACATTAATACACCAACAGTACATTTCTTCATAGATTAAATTATAGGGTATATAGATTGTATTGTATTGTATGTCTTTATTTATATAGCGCCATTAATGTACATAGCGCTTCACAGTAGTAATACATGTGGTAATCAAATAAATAACAGATAATATAAATAACAGATCATGGGAATAAGTGCTTCAGACATAAAAGTAACATTAAGGAAGAGGAGTCCCTGCCCCGAGGAGCTTACAGTCTAATTGTTTGGTAGGGAGAACGTACAGAGACAGTAGGAGGGAGTTCTGGTAAGTGCGTCTGCATTGGGCCAAGCTTTATGTATCATGTGTTCAGAATATCCACAGTGCTATTCATATGCTTCTTTAAGCAAGTGTGTCTTAAGGTGTGTCTTAAAGGTGGATAGAGAGGGTGTTAGTCGGGTACTGAGGGGAAGAGCATTCCAGAGGTGTGGGGCAGTCAGTGAAAAAGGTTTAAGGCGGGAGAGGGCTTTAGATACAAAGGGGGTAGAAAGAAGACATCCTTGAGCAGAACGCAAGAGTCGGGATGGTGCATAGTGAGAAATTAGGGCTGAGATGTAAGGAGGGGCAGAAGAGTGTAGAGCTTTAAAAGTGAACAGGAGAATTGAGTGTGTGATACGGGATTTGATCGGAAGCCAGGACAGAGATTTCATGAGGGGAGATGCCGAGACAGATCTAGGAAAGAGTAGAGTGATTCTGGCAGCAACATTTAGGATAGATTGTAGGGGAGACAGGTGAGAGGCAGGAAGGCAGGATAGCAGGAGGTTACAGTAATCAAGACGGGAGAGAATGAGGGCCTGAGTCAGAGTTTTAGCAGTCGAGCAACATAGGAACGGGCGTATCTTTGTGATATTTCGGAGGAAAAAGCAACAAGTTTTAGAAATGTTTTGAATGTGAGGGGCGAATGTGAGATAGGAGTAAAGTGTGACCCCTAGGCAGCGTGCTTGGGCTACTGGGTGAATGATCGTAGTTCCAACAGTAATGTGGAAGGAGGTAGTAGGGCCAGATTTGGGAGGAAGTATGAGGAGCTCTGTTTTAGCCATGTTGAGTTTAAGGCGGCGGAGGGCCATCCAGGATGATATAGCAGAGAGGCATTCAGAAACTTTGGTAGATTCCCAAACCTCCCCTGTCTCTTCATGTATATTGTAGCAGTGCAGATAGGAGGCATATACCCCGAGTGAGACTGAGAGACAGCAGGGAGTTTTCAAATGAGTGAAAGGCTATATGTTTGTATGTCTGTAAATGCCCTCTGAAAATTGTCAGTACTTGGAAAATTAAGACACATTTCTGTGCTCATTCATTTCTGCATATCCTTCTCGGTAAAAGAGGAACATTAATGTAATACCCAGGGAGGGGGTAGAGGGGTGATGTAACTGGTGTGATATTCCATGGCTGGGCAGGAGGCTTTCATGTACGTGGGTGCAGTGCCACAGGAGGATCTGTATGCTCGTCTGTAGAGCTATGAATGTGGTTGGCGTCTGTATATTCATGGTCTATAGGGCTGTGTAGTGTAATGTGGGTTTCTTGATACCCCATGTCTGTAGGGTGGTGTAGTGTAATATATATCCCATAGGTCTGTATACCCCATGTCTGTAGGGTGGTGTAGTGTAATATATATCCCATAGGTCTGTATACCCCATGTCTGTAGGAATGGAATGTGCAGTGTAAGGACTAACCCATACACTGCACAATCCTACAGAAGTGGGGTATACAGAACCTACATTAAACTACACAGCCCTACAGACAGTGAATATACAGACCCCAGCCACATTGCACAGCTTTACATACCCCATTTCTGTAGGGCTGTGCAGTGTAATGGGAGTCTGTATATCCCCCTTCTCTAGGATTGTGTAGCATAGGTTGGACTTTCTGTATGGCTTTGTAGTGTAGGTGGGGTCTGTATATCCCCTGTGCTGTGTGTATTCCCCCTCCCCTCGCCTGGGGCTTCCCAGCTGCTAAATCCTGAAAGAAGTCCCAGGGGAAGGTGAAGAGGTTGTGAGAAAGGGTAAGACCACACTACACAATGGTGCGGAGTATCACTCCTGTGTTATGTATGTTAGGTTTGATTGTGCTGAGGGGTACGGTGCACCAGTTATATTTAATTTATAAACACACACCTCAAATCTCTGCTGTTCTAGCATTAGTGTGTGTGTGTGTGTGTGTGTGTGTGTGCGTGTGCGTGTGCGTGTGTGTGTGTGTGTTAGTGTTATTTTACTGGCCTCAGGGATTGTAGATTAAAGAACACAATGGAATGGACCTTTTTAATATGAAATCCTTATTTTTTAGGTGAAAATACAAATGAGTGGTAGTGTCCTGCTCCCTGTGCGAGTTATAGAGTAGGAGGTCTGCTCTGTCCCTGGTTACAGAGCTGACATATGTTGCTCCCAGCTGTATTGTCATTGAGCTGTTGTCACCTCATTGTCCCATACACAGAGCTGTCCTACTTGTCTTGTAATATACATTCCCTTTACAAACCTCTCCTCCCCACCTGTACCCACAATACTGTCACAGTCATGTCTCCTAATGTGGAAAAGGGCATTGCTCTCCTGCTGTCCCCCCTCTGTCACCCTGCACCTTTCCCTCACGATCTAACTCTGCACCTCTCTCCCCTTAGCTAACCCTAACCCGGTACCCCTCTCTCTCCAACTCTAAATCTACACCTACATAACCCTGCATCCATCTCCAACCCTAACTCTGCACACGTCTCACTCTCCAACCCTAACCCTGCACCCCTCTCTAACCCTAACCCTGCACCCCTAAGTAGTGCAAGTATCATGACAGAGAAAGGCACTAGCAAAAACAATATAAGGTCTTGTGGGATAGTCCGTGTAGAATCTGTTCACAGATCAGATAATAGCCCGGATGACTTAAGGTAGGTGCTGCTAGTAGACAGTGGACTGTAAAGTATACTTGTACCATAAATAAATCGGTGAGGTATTAACAGTGGCAGCCCATACTTATGAATGGGTCACTAATGCCACACTATAACTAGATAGATAGTACCCCCTGGGCTCCACTGACAGACGTGCACGCGCAGGGCTTACTTGCCCACTGCTCTCATTGTATTCCCACAGCGATCAGCTGCGGTTCCCTGCTGCTGCACTATACTGACTCCGTGCAGTGTCCTGATGGCCACGAGGTGTCTCAACTTCGGGGGTTCAAAGGGGGTACTATCTACCTAGTTCATTTTTAATCCCCAATATAATAATGGTTGGACGATAATGTTAAAATAATATTTGTCTTACCAGGTACAGGGAGATGGAGGAGAAGAGAAAGAAGGAAGCCCTGGAACGGGAGAACAGCGTGCAGGTGGCTACCCAGGTATACAAAGCAGATGAGGAACGAAGCGTGGAAAGGAAGGAGGTTGAGAGAGCGGTGGTGCTGACAAGTGTTGGAAAGATGGTTGGCGATGAGGAAACCCCTGGTCAGGAAATACAGAGACGTTAGCACAGCTTTTAAGCACAGCATGGGAATCAGATGCAAAGCCAGAGAAACCACTCACAGACTAGCTGTGTTAACAGCGAGCATTAGCTTATAAGGATTCCATGTAACAATGGATTTTTCAGGCAAAAGGTGACACAGTGTACTCATTTGCATGTCGTTTCCCAGAATTCTTTGCTGCAGTGACATGCAAATGAGCACACAGTGCTACCTTTTGCTTCAAATCCATTTTGACATGGACCCCTAGAAACTTATGCTGCATTGCACAGCTTTTCAGCACAGCCTGGGTTAAGATGCATAGCCAGTAAACCCACCCACAGATAGCTGTTTCGACCTGTTGGGTCTCAATGTGGTTGGTTATACTGGCTTTGCAATTTGAAGCCTGGATAGGTATCCACCACACTTAGTTAAGTCATGGTCGGTAAAAAAAAGTGACAAAAACCCTCCACAGTAAAGCATATAGCAAATGGAAATATTACTGTGTGCTCATTTGCATGTCTTAGACAGGTCTGCGCCCCTGCCTTTCACCATTATCACCCAGCACACAGTGCTTCCACTGCAGCAAGGGATTCTGGGAAATGACATGCAAATAAGCACACAGTATACACATATATACATACAGACGCTTACTTACTTACATTGGGCCCGCCTCTCTCCGGGCCGCTCTGTGACGTCAGCGTGCCGGAAGTTGCTGCACACATTTCCGGTGCACGCCGGAGTCAGAGAGGCCCGGCGTAATACAGTGCAGGAGGCATGCCAGCAGCTGGGGAGATGCCTGGAGGCAACAAGAGTTGGTGCATTGTCCGTTATAATAGGAGCATGCATGTCACTGCATGTACCTGCAGGGACCGCTCGGCTCTGCATGCAGCAGGTATTGGCAGCTCTCGCTTCTGCATGGTTTGGCTCTCACCGCACCGATCAATTAATGAAATCATTTTTCAGCGTCGTCGCCAACTTTCATTGTCATTCTTTGTGCCGAGGGAAGATTGTTCAGGGAGAATGTAGAACAATTGTGCAGGTATCGCAAGAGTTGATTTTGTATGGGATTCATAGCGGAGAGAAGCATGATTTTTAAACCTGCTGTTCATAGAGAGATATATGTACAGGAGGTCCTCGGTTATGCGTCACAAACTGTTCCGCAAAATGTCGGATTGTGAATCCAATGTTAATCCGCGGGGGTCGAATAATCCGTTCCGATATTGTATAATGCGTTCCGCGAAATGCATTATGACGCGGCGGATAATGAAGCGACGGATAGCGAGGACTACCTGTATATCCTATTAATTCCATGCATTGCCCCCCTTGCAGAGTAAAAGCCCAGACCCGGAGCTGAGTGCCGTGCAGGAGGAGCAGGTTTTGGATCCGGAGGCCGGAGGCGAACACCTGATCCTTATGGAGATAGTTATATAGAGATAGATATATAGAGATAGAGATAGATATATAGAGATAGAGATAGATATATAGAGATAGAAATATATATATATAGATATATAGAGATAGATAGATATAGAGAGATATACACACCCACGTATGTATATGATAAAGCAGGTTTTTATTATATCCAGATGACTTTTGATTTTATCTTATTTTTAATACATTAACAACAAGGCCAAAGTGTGCTTTTTAAAAGGCTAAACATTTTTTTTTAACTTGGTTATGATTTTTGCTAGAGGATGCATGATAAGATTTGTATGTATGTATGTATGTGTGTATATCGCGATGTATGTATATATACACATACAGTACCGACACACTTTATTCGAGTGTGGTCGGTACCGCAAGCCGGGAAATCTCCCGGCTTGCTAGTGGCCGCCCCTAGGCGTGCCGCGCGTCATAGACGCGCGGTCACGCGTCTTCGGGAGCGTGCGCCCCCTGCACGCGCGTCCAGGGGCTCCCCGAGGGAGCCCTGGTGTCCCGCGATCGCGGGACAGCGGCAGGGGGTTCCGGGGGACCCGGCGGACCCGGCAGCGGTAGGGAGAGCGCCCCGATCGGAGGGCGCTCTTCCGCTGCTTCGGCGCGTGCCCGTCACTCTCGGGCGCGCGCCAGGCTACTGCTGCGGCAGAGAACGGGCAAATGCTCGAATAAACTCTGCCGCAGCAGTATACATAGATACAGAGCTATATCTATCTATATATGCTGTGACATAGTCCAAAGATGTTAGGCAGCTTTCTGCCCCATTTTAGAGCAGAAAGTGCAGGAATAGTTACAAATGATCCGTTCCACAGCTTCCCATTACCTCAGGCAGCTGGATGGAAAATCCAGACCACAGATTACAATGGCTCTAGTTCTCCCTCACCTGCTCTTCTAATCACATGCACAGGTATTTAGAGCAGAGAGGTGTTGCATTTCACTCTCTCTCCTTAGAGCCTGGAGGCTGGGGGTATCGCTGCTCCCCTGTTTCCAGTTTCGGGGTTGACGGCCCCTCCAAGTATCACAGTACCAGAGGATTTGCCTGGACACGGGACCGAGTTCCCACCACGAACAGATAAGACCAAACAAATGTTTACTGCTGTTGCTAAAAGACTGTGCTGTATCTTGTGACCCTAAATGAGAGAGCATTGTTTTAAGCTGGGGAACCAGGTTAGTTGGCCAGCAGCTGTTAGAGAGACTGATTTTGATGTGTAGTTAGATCCCTGAAAGGGATAGGATTTTGTTTATATGATTTTGGTTTTTACTTGAAATAACAGTGTGGGAAATACTGTAACAATGAAATGAGTGAACTGCTGAATGAAAGTATCTGAGTACCTCTAACCTTCACATGTTAAAGCTGCAGTACCTTACTTGGATGAAAATAAAGCAGGCAGAAGCCTGAGTTAAGCAGCTTAATACTTTGCATGATCCTGTTTTTGTATTAAATAACCCTAGAAGACTGTGTCGGGAAGAACCCAGACAGACATCAGCACTACAAAAGAGGGGCGTTTGTCACAATGCGTACACACACACACACCATCAGCAGCCTTGCATTTAGAACGCAAGTTCAACATTACCCATTTAGTGCCCGAGTTACAATGCGGTCCTTAGCGAGCGAATAGAGACGCAGTTTGTCATTCTGTCACCATGGCAGGAAATTAAAGGCAATTTGTGCCATCTTTTATTTTTTATTTCATACTTGAAATAAAATCTCCCGCCAGTGGGAGGCAGAAGCATGGAAAGACCCTGATCCCTGGGGATTAAAAATGTCTGCGCAGCACTGTGGTTTCACTGGAGGGTATGTGCCCTCTTGAATGGCATGTGTGTTGTACGCTCCAGGGCCAATGGTTGTTAAAAGGCTGTGTAACTCCTCTTTATGAAACACATGGTACGCAGGGTGATAAATAGCTCTGCACTCATGGGAATGCGGCTACCCCAGGGAATGTTACTGAGACTGCAGAAGCGAGTGGTGGGTGTTTGGATGATTAAGGACTTGGGTTGGGATTTTACAGAAACCCCTCATTAACAGAGCAATGCCTTCAGGCTACTCTGGTTGCAGAGGGGTTTAAAGTGCCTTATTGCCCAGTTTGAGAGCCTTATTGTGAATTAGGAAGAGTGAGAGAACCGTACACACATATATGGTTTACAATCCGTAGCATTTCTGTGTACCTTACAGTATATTACACCCTAAAGTTCAATGTCGGCCTAACACAGATCTTTGCCAGGCCTGTGTGGTTGACTGTGTGGTCACCTAGTGCAGGGGGGCGAAACTCCAGTCCTGAAGAGCCACCAACAGGTCAGGTTTCAAGGATATCCCTGCTTCAGCACAGATGGCTCAGTGTTGACTGAGCCACTGATTGAGCAACCGGTGCTGGAGCAGGGATATCTTTAAAATCTGACCTGTTGGTAGCCCTTGATGGCTGGAGTTGGCCACGCATGACCTATGCTGTCCTCGAATTTCCCAGGATCCCTTTCATGCTATTTTGACATTGGAATGCTTTTTGTTACAATTTTTTTTATTGGTTTGCTTATCACAGTTAACACTTTTGTCCGTATCACACGGATTGTAAATCTCCATTTACATTTTGTGACATTTCACTTAACATAACTACAATTTTTTCATAACATTTTTTGCATCTGTATATCTTATACATTGTCTTGTACAAGATTAGATTTATCCATTAGTGTTCTCTTATTTGGGTTTAATCTTACTTTATGATAAAGGATAGGTCAAGAATAGAGATAGAAAAGAGGGGGGGTCCAGAGGGAGGGATAAGTGGAGGGGGGGCAGGAGTGGAGGGGGGGAGGAGTGGAGGGGGGGAGGAGTTGGGGTGGGAGGGAAATTGGGACCCGTGTGGGCAGAGCTCCGACCATCGATCGTCTGTCTTTAGGATAGAGAACACAGATCCCAGACTTTATGGTATTCCTCTTATTTTTGGTTGAGCTGGGCCGTTAAGCGTTCCATTAGTTTAATCGTGTTCAACCTTTTAATTACTGTCTGCTTCGAAGGTACATTTATATTCTTCCAGGCGACTTTGGAATGCTTTTTAATTTCTTCTTAAAGTGTTGCTCATGTAAAAGTGCCTCCTTCATTAGAAAAGCGCTTTGAAAGATGCCCTTATTTCAAAGTCTCATTTGAAAAGCGCTTTCTCTGCCTTCCTCTTATCATTTAATGCTCCGCGCCAGCGTGGCACGGACCCTCCGGCACTATGCCACTGATGACGGAAGGGGAGGAGTCATCGCAGTACGGGACGCCATCTCCCCTAGCAAAACTAGTGGGATTTTTAGATGCACCTTCTACATCATGGGGATGCCCCCGTCATTTCTCTGGCTTTTTATTGAATAGGTATTTTCTACAACTGCTCCACCCTCTCCCACCCAACCCCTATCCCACCATCTCCCTTCCCCAGTCTCCCATTCCACTCTCCCTCCTCTTCCCACCCCAATACTCCACTCTTCCTCTACGCCCCAACTTACTCCTCTCCATCTTTCTCTGATCCCTACTACACCCCTCCCTCCCCCCCCACTGTCCCATTCCATTCTCTCTTCCCACCCCCCTACTCCACTCTCCCTCTTCCTCCCTATCCTACTCCACTCCACCTCTTTTCTCCGTCTTCCGCCCCTCCACTCTCCCTCTTCCTCCCTATC
>WSYH01017458.1:0-11902 GCA_036426205.1 Ascaphus truei | reverse complement strand
TGTTGGGATCAGAATAAAGAGAGGGAAAGAAAGGAGGGGGGAGGTGGAAGAAAGAGAGTAGTCGGGAGAAGGGTTGATATGTTAAGATTGGGGACCGAGTGTGGTTGGGGGAGAGAAAGGTGAAGGAAGGATGAGTGAAGGTGACTCGGAAGGGGAGGGGGGAAGAGCCAAGAGAATGAAATCACGAAATGGAGAATCATAGAAATTACTAAGGTCCCAGTCTGTATTAAGCCTAATGGGACCCTTGTGCATAGAGTGAAAATCCTGTGCATTTCTCTTCTATCCAATTTACTGACTCTGTCTCCTCCCCTAATAGGGGGGACAGGACATGTTCAAAAGCTTTAAGGTAAACAACTTGCATGACCTTTTGAACACAATTGAGCGTGTGTTTTGAAACAGGATGATCGAGGTCTCTTTCTAATGAGTCTAAGGTGTTCCTGTATCTTTTGTTTAAGGAGACGTATAGTACGTCCTACGTATTATTTTATTTTATTACACCCTCTTCACCTGTTTTTGTTGTGGTGTGCGCGCAATCTTTGGCTCTCTGCCAACACTTTTTTCATGGATCCAGGGGTTGGCTCGTTGGAGCCACCCTAGTAGAGTTTGTGCGTCGGGTCCTTTACCCGTGCTCCTCCGGAGGTGCCCATGACCTTGGGGGTCTCCTTTGAGAGGGTCCCTCCATAGGATCCATGATCCTCTAGGGTCTCGTTGACGGTCATTTCACCATCTGGATGATCATTGGTGGTCTCATTTATAGTCTCTTGACTATTTCACGGATTGTTTCGTCTGCCACCGTACGGTGGTGCAGCCAGTATCTCTGTTCATCCCTCTCACTTTTGAGATAGGAAGAAGGTGGTTACGGTGCAAGACCCTTACCTGGCCGTCCGCTCTTTTATTTCGGTAGACCGGGAGGCCAGGCATTTGTGACTCGCCCTCGAACGCACCATCATCAACAGTCGGCTAGTTTGTGTTTCCCAGAAATTCCGAGGTTGTGGAGAAGCACGGCATCTCCAGGACAATTATCCCGGTGTCTGACCTCGTGGTCATATCTCTTCTTATTGTTGGCATTGAGATGGGCGGCGGACTTCTCGTCTTGGCTGGTAAGCCTGTTGCAGGTTTTTCCTGAAGCCTTTGCACATATTTGAAATGCTTTGCATTGGTGTATCCCATCTGTTGAAACTTGCGAGACGTACATCCACCAGCAGCCTGGCTTCTTGCCCAAACATAAGGAAGTATGGGGAGAATCCGTGGACTCGTGTCGGGTACATTTGTACCATGTACCAAGGTTCCACGTCGTGCTCCACTCTGTCTTCTGATTGCCTTTCATGTGCTGACATGTTCAGCAACGTCCTGTTGAATCGCTCCGGCAGAGTGTCACCCTCCAGATGGTACGGAGTGCCCATGACTTGGTGATGTCCAGGATTTTGAGTAACTCCGCCCGGATTAATTTGCTTTCAAAATTCTGGCCTTGATCGGAATGAAGCAGTTGGGCAACCATAATGCACAAAGTACCTTTCCCACAGTATATTCGCCACCCTGATGGCCTTCTAGTTCTTGGTTGGAAGGCCTTTGCACATCACGTGTAATGGTCCGTGATGACCAGCATGTTGCAGATACCTCTGGGCGTCAGGCTCTATACAGAGGGAGTCCATACACACAACGTCCATGGGCCCGATTTCTTCAAGTGAGCCATGGGTGTGGCTTCTGGTAGGAAAGTCTTGCGCTGGATGCACCTTGATCACCAACGACAGTGCCCTCCATGGACTCACGCATCTTTGGCCAGAAAAATCGTCTCGGACCAACCAAATTCTTCTCTACACTGATATGGCCATGGTCTGTCATGCAGTGACTTCAGAACCATGTATTGCAGCAGATTCTGGGGCAGGACCATTGCCATCTAATCCGTGGGTATTGTACCACCGACAAACCGTTGTCTATTTCAAATTTGTCGGCTTCTCTCATGAGATGCGACCATGTCACCGGGGGGGCACATTTTATAATTGCAGGCTTGTTCTTCTGGACCGCCTGGGCGGATGATACCAGCTACGGGGTCCCGAATCTGATATTGAACCCATCCTTCATGCTATGGTCTTATCATGGGTGACGTTATTTATTTATAAAATATTCACCAGGAATGTAATACTTGAGAGTTACCTCTCAGTTTCAAGTATGTCAGTATGTCCTGTTCATCCCTTCTGGGTCACAGTTAAGTAGCGGGGATGGCTTTAGATTGGCATCCTAAGGAATCTACAACCCTCACACTGAAAAGGCCACTCTATCTTCTATGACAGCGCGGGTGTTGCACGTGGCTCTCATACCTGGTCTCGGGATCTCCTCCCAGAGGGGTCATCATCTGGAGTGGTGGTCAGTCCTGGTCTTTGAGATAGAGCATCGTGCTCCAATTTTCAGGGTCCATGTTTATATTTCAGCATGAAATGTGTGTTTGATAACGCCGCCATCCTCGGTGGCCGGTAGCATCTGGTTTGGCGGATGTTACTATACAGTATATGTGAAAATTCATTGGGGAAAGCTACTAAAAGCTCTAAAAAGAGATCACAGAAATAATAGTATATGTAAATGGACAACTGGGGTAAGCAATGAGGGAAAGTCAATACGTGTGTGTCGAATAAAGAGTTGATAGAAGAAATCACTGAGGACAGCAACAGACAGTGAGGAGCTCCAATGGACAACCGCTACCTGGGATACGTGGAGTGACAGAGAACAATATGAATACTTCTGTGGATCCCTCTTGTAGCGCTCCTTGCTCTGTGCTCGGCTGTCCTGCTGGCAGTGTAGACGTGATGATCTTGAAACCCCCCCCTCTCTTCTTTCTTTTCCCCCTTTTTTCTTTCCTTCCCCATTTCCTTTTTCATTTGTTGCGCTACACCCTCTGCATTATTTGATGGATCTGCCCTAATAATACATAGTCTGTATTTACAATTTATAATTGATACTGTATGATTTTAGTTTGCCATATCATGGATTGGACTATTTTATGGGTATTTCAATCTATTGAATTTTTCCTTATAAGTGTAAATTGCTGCAGTGTGATGGTGTATATATGAACATACAAATGTAAGGATTTAACTATTTTTTCTTCTTTTTTTAAAATTATAGTTGTATATCACTCTTAGTAGAACATAAATAAATGTTCCTTAGTTCACATTGCACAGACATGTATGTACTATTTTGACTCTGATATTCTAAACCAAAATTGGGATTATTGTCCATAGGAGGCATTAATACATAGTTTATAAATTAGAGCAATTTTGCTTATTATGATGAATTTGTGTATTTCAGTTATATAACACGCATCCTCCTCTGGACACATACATCAAGATTAATTATAGTAGTGGCAATTCATTACACAAAGTTGTAGTGTTTGTCCCATCAATGTTATTGGATGAGTCATTTGTTCAGGATCCTTTGTTAAAAGTTTTTCTTAAACACTTCAGTTTGGTTAAATATTAGATTGTTTTTAGTTTTTAGTATTCAAACTTTGTTTGAATTGGTGTTCCAATTTGTTGTTTTACAGTTTTTGATGGTTCAATTTGTTTGTTCATTTAAATAAAAGTTATTGTTTTGTTTTTAGTACTGGATGACGCTGGTGACATCATTACGCATGAATATGCAGCGCGAAAACGGGATGTTACTTCCCGTTGGGAATAAATCATTTTTATTACACCCTCTTCACCTGTTTTTGTTTGTGGTGCGGGACAATCTTTGGCTTCCTGCCAAACATTTTTCCTGTGGCTACTTCATGCAACGCACACCCCGGGAGACCAATGCCCTGCAAGTTTACAATTGTGGATACAACAAGACATCACACAGTGAGTAATATCTCATTTATAATAGAGATTCTTTCATTGTAAGGAGGTTGTCATAGTTACTGGCATATGGTTGACGCATTGCATGCTCTAGTTAGAGCTAGGGTCTAGCCTAGTAACATATTCCAATATATGAGAAAGGCGGTTACTCTACTGTATATACAGTATTTGCAGAATTTATACTTGCTAAAGGGTCAGTCTTCGTTTAAAGAAGGACTGTTACTATTATGTATCAAGGTTTTAACACAGACTACAATGTATCCCATCCCTTGAGCCCCAGTGTATCCCCTTGAAAGGATACTTTTTTCTCTGGATCCTCGAAGCCTGTGCTTCATGCCCCAAATAGACTATGTAGAGACATTCATACCCTCAATGGCAGAGGCTGAGCCTCAGGACTGTGTTTATTACTCCCCCGAGGGAGTTGCGGAAGAACCGGTCCGACAGAGTCAAAGATTTAGGCATCCTCCAAATAGGATAGCCTATGATTCAATTGGGCCCCCCATTATGAGGCTCTGCAGTGGGCCTGTAGCAAAGTGAAACCCGTGATTACGATGTTCACTGAAATGCATAACCTTATGTAGAGTCATTATAAGTGTTAAGCTGTACTTTTGAAGACTGCATTTTTATTATATAATTTGATATGGCAATGAACATGTTCCCAAGCGAGGTCGTTGGGGTTTCACCAGGGGGAGAGTGTATCAAATTCCCCCCTGTGCCCCCTTTTCATGAACCCCTTACCTCCACTGGTGCGTGGGAGGCTGCGGTGGTGTAGGTGCCGCCGGACATCAAGGCGGTCTCGTCGGTCGAGTGGGGGAGCGCGGCATTGGATGGGCTGGCGAGCCGGTCGCCAGGACTCTGCGGTAGCACTGGACTGTGAGGTGCCGCCATGTTTATGTGGTCGCGCATGCACAGTGCGGATGGAGGCAGCGGCGGCCATATTGGGGTTGGTGCTTACGCAAAGAAGATGTGCGCCTGCGCAGTGACCCTAGAAGCTGCGGATATTAGGGGAATAGGTTCTAAGGGAACTACAGTTCCCAGCAGCCCCTGGCTGCTATATCACATGACCCACGACAGCCAATGGGGCTGCAACTGTTTCCCTGCCTACTATTGATACATTTCACGCTACAGAAACCACGACAGTTGGAGCTGGAATGCCATCACGGTAGGGTGCGTGTGCAGGTGACTGTGGCACCTGCACTAGGCGAGAGACCCCCATTAGGCCCCAGCTAGGCCCCGCCTCCCCTCAGCTTGTGGTTGCTGCAGGGACAGGCCCATATTATAGGGACACTGCCCTTGTAGCTTCAGAGTGAGGGATACAGACAGAAGCTGCTGCATCCTGATCATTGGTGGTTTGGGAACAGATCACCCTTCACATAGAGACTCATCAACGGTGGCACAGTCCAGGCGGGATACCACCCAACGTAGAGGCGGAGGCTTTGCAGGTTACGGCAACGAATCCGTGGATCACATCATCATCTACAGCATTGCGGGCCTGGGTGTGGACACACCCGGCAGGTACCCAACTCCATGTGCACCAACAGCACTTTAATGGGCAGCGCTGTACCACACATTGGGTGGGGGGAATTGACCTTGTGGACACCGGGTTGGTTGGGTGCCCAAGGGCCCCTAGGTACTTTGGGGATGGTGACTCCATTGAGAGGGGGTGGAGTATTGGAAGGTACGGCCATGCGGGGCCTGGTGGGTAGGCTGTAGCTATATTTAGCTGCATATAGTAAAACTGTTCTGCTATACCAAGTGTGTATTATTTGTGTCCTGTAATGGGGAATTCCACATGCTAGAATCCTGTACAGGTGGAGGCACTACCGAGCACCACTCAGGTTCATCCCAGATTCCAAGCAGCGCAGACTCAGATCTCCTGGGCACCATCATGTATTGCACCACCCATACACCCTAGCAACACATCTACCAGGGGGTGGGGGAAAGTGCGCTACACTAACAAATTAACCTTTTCATAGCTTGTTAGTACAGTTGAACCCTGTTATAATGCGGTCCTCGGGTCCGCCCGATACGACCGCGTTATAACCAGGATCGCGTTAAAAAAACAAAAACTGGCTGCCGCAGTGAGGGGTTCCGCGTCCGTCGGAGGTGGAGAGCTGGGATAACTCTCCTAACTCTCCCTGAAGCCGGCAGTACAGGAGAAGCTGGTGAGTCTGGGCTGGGATGTCAGCTATCTATGTGTGTCCCCTGGCTAGGAACCAGCTCCCTTCTCTCCTCCCCGTGTTGGAGGTACAGGGAGGGAGGGGGGAAAGGTGTGTGTATGGGGGGATGGGATGTGCAGGGTGGGTGATGTGCAGGAAGGGGGGATGTGATGGGCAAAAAGGGCAAAAAACAGGGGAATGAGTTGTGGCAGGGGGGGTGATATGCAGGCAGGGGATGTTATGTGAAGGAAGGGGGGATGTGATGTGCAGGGGGGGTGATGTGCAGGTAGGGGGATGTGATGTGCAGGAAGGGGGGATTTGATGGGCAGGAAGGGGGGAATTGATGGGCAGGAAGGGGGGAATTGATGGGCAGGAAGGGGGGATTTGATGGGCAGTGGGGGATGGGATGTGATGTGCAGGGGGAGTGATGTGCAGGCAGGGGGATGTAATGGGCAAGGGGGATAGGATGTGATGGGCAGGGGATTATTGTGTGTGTATAACCGTCCATCCGTTAGCAATAATGCTTTAAAAAAAAGCGCATCCGCGTTGTAGCGGACAGTGCTATAACAGGGTTGAGCTGTATATGTTAGTATAAAGAGACAGCTGCTAGAACAAAGAACAAAGCATACATTCATTCTTGAAGGTTGTATGTCTGCTGTCTGTGGACCGGACCCAGACTTATTTTACTCCAATGTATTCCCACTTGTATGAAGTCAATTTGTATCTTTTGAATTCTGTAAACTTTGTCTCGACAGTTTCACAGAACATGCAAAATGAATCCTTAAATGTGAAACATTTGAAAGTGTAACATTGAAAGTGTCTGGAGTTAAAATTGGAGGTGAAGAGTAGAGGAAGATCTGGACTCTGCGCAACAACAACAACTCTGCAGCTGTGAAAACTTGACTTTCTAAAAGCTATGATTCTTTGTACTCTTACTATCTGGGAACTCTCTCCTCCTGCATCTCACTATGCCCTCCCTATTGCTTTGTCTGTTTACTGTTTCCTCACTCCTTTGTGAGCGTTTCTGTTCTCTACAACTTCCTCACTCCCCATTGCACCATTGCACCATTATTTATACAGCACTCTCTCCCAACAACTTCTTTACCCCTCAATAGAAAAAACACACACACAAATCCTCTATTCACACTCTCTATCTACTCCTTCCTGCTGCTGGGGATCTCCCCTAAACCTGAACTAAGACATACACACCTGATCTCACCCACGCCTTCCTGCCACCTCTTCCCCTGTAAATGGTGTTAACCTTCTGATTTAATACTGACTAACCTTAAAACTCACCCCACGAGTTAAGCATCCCAAGAGCCTGCACTCATGGTTACTGTCCCACACTCAGTCACTTCTACCACCAATTGTGGCCAAGCACTGCCATCTACAGCACTTATTCCCTCACCTGCTGTCAAACCTCTTAGATTGTAAACTCTTCAGGGCAGGGATTTACTTTCCTATTGTCTGATTTTGCTGCGCTTAATGTATTTTAATTCCCTGTACTGTATTCTTTATGACGCTCTGAGTACACTTTTGGCGCTATATATAAAGACATACCATACAATGAAATGGATACTTCAGAGAAGCTGAATTTTTAACCCCAAAAATCTATCTACATCAATTAATCATCAACTGGAAGAAAATGAATAAATCATATATTATAGGTTATGTTGTTCCAAGCTCTTGTACTCGTATTGCTCCTGGAGAAATGCAGATTTGTTCTAGGATTAAAACCTTTTATGGGACTAATATTAGTTGTCTTCGTTAATTGAGTTATGGTGTACAGAGCTTTCATCTTTGAATTACAGTCACCTAAAAGGTATCACATCCTATAGTGATTATATACCTGAAAAACAGCACAGTGAAGCAGTACAGTAAACAAACCCTACGAACACTAAAAGCTAAAAAGCTAAATCCCTCATTCAAAAATACATATTAGATCGAAACCTTCCCTAGACTAGATAAAAATAGTGATAAAAAGATGGTGTTAAACTGATGCAAAAACAATATTAGATTAATCAAAGAAAGAAAAGGTAATTCATAGCAATGGTATTTTTTTTCTGTAGTTAATCTTGTGCAATGTTTTTACAACAGTTTTGCAGCTGGGAGACTTTCATAAATTACCTCCATGATCTGCCAAAGTATTTTGATGTGGGGCTTTAAAGGTGGCTTTTGTAATCTTTAACTCTTAGAGTATTTTTTTTTTTAAAGTTATATATCTTTTAAGGGACATTTCTTTGCACTGACAATGGTTATAAAGCATTGGGATGGGTGGGAGAAACTTACATGAAATAACATAATAGAAGAAAAGAACAAAGAAATGTGCCAGATAAAATCGAAAGTAATTGGTCAAAATGTTATAAAGAAGGAAATTTAAGCTGCCATATGGAAGTGTTCATAACAAAGAGAGGTTGTACTTGGAGATATGCAATGACTTTAGGTAAAATGTAAATTTGACGTTAATAAGAAATACACATCCATTTTCCTTTTAGTTACATTATAATTGGAAGCAAGGTTTGATTTATTTTATCTCTAAAGATGGTAATAACTTCCTGTGGACTTCTGAGACAGCATTAATATGATCCAGAGAAATATAACCATTAATGTAGGTTACTAAATATTATTCAAGTCTGGGACATAGAGACGGACACCAGCGCTAACATTACAATTACGTTGAAAAGCTTTTATGTAATAAATATACCTCTTGTTCTATAACCAACTGACCTTTGCTTCTTGCTACAAATATATATCCCAAGAGGTAGGGTCAAGAAAGCACCCCCGAATTATGCACTCATTGCCTAGTAAATGGTATATGGCATAATAGACTATATGGATGATTTCTGCTATGTGGTATACTATAGTCTGAAGGAGAGGGTTAAAATTGAAAATAATAAAGTTTTATTACATCTAATTCATTAAACACTCACATATTAAAAACAGATGATCCTCATAGTGGGGTCTGAGTAACCCTAAATCAGTACAAATGACTAATCCTTATTCATTAATTAATGTAGGGTCCTCACAATCTGAAGACATAGGAGTAAATATGACCCCTTAAAGCTGCAGTTCAGTCTATATCCTGCATGTGTGTTTTTTTTAATAAATCAGTTCTGTAGTAAGAAATAATACTTTTAGCATTTTCTGTTTTTAAAAAAACAACTTTGAAAGACCAATTTTCTTGTATTCTATTTTAACAAGCATTTGCTAAGGCACTGCCCCTTCATGGCCTGTCACAAACCCAGGCACACCCCTTTGTCAGCACTGCCCTCCCTCTCTCTAAACGTGCACTAGCATCTGGTCACATGATCTTCCTCATACAGTAGTACATTCAAGGAAGCTGGAGAAAAGGGATCAGCAATGCATAGCAGCTCGGATAGGCGATTTCAAACTTATTACAGTGTTTATTCCATTCATTGCACGTGTATATAATGTAAAATTGTAATAATTCCATTTATAGCAAACGTGTATATGTGAATATTATTTAGATGTATATGTATGTTACTGAAATGTGGAGTGAGTGTGTAGGTAAATACACACAATACACTTCCACTGCATATATATATATATATATATATATATATATATATATATATATTATATATATTATATATTATATATGTATGTATATGTGAAGTTATGTGAGTAAAAAAGTGACAAAAACCCTCCATAGCAAGGCAAATAGCAAATGGAAATATTACTGTATGCTCATTTGTATGTATATATATATTTATATACACACACACACTTCAAATACGGATAGTGATTCACGTAAATGATATATATATTCACTTTCTGGGAGTATAAGAGTGACTGTCCTGTTGTTCCTTTTTTTGTATCCATCATTGAATGGTATGCACCCTCTCTTTACGTTTATTTTATACTAGCTGAGAGACCCGGCGTTGCCCGGGATGTAATGTTCCCGCTCCTCTCTCTCTCCTCACCCCTCCCCCTCTCTCTGTTTGTCCCCCATTCACATCAATCCAGTTCCCCCCCTCCCTCCTTTACAGCTTCATGCAGTGTGTGTGCGTCAGTCATTGTGTGTGCGTCAGTCAGTCAGTGTGTGTGCGCGCGCGTCAGTGAGTCTGACGCAGAAACACAAACACACACACAGACTGACTGACGCACACACACAGTCAGTGTGTGCGTGTGTGTGTGCCTCAGTCAGTCAGTGTGTGCGTGCGGCAGTCAGTCATTCAGTCAGTGTGTGGGTGTGGGGGTGTGCGCGCGCGCGTCAGTAAGTGTGTGTGTGTCAGTCGAGTCAGTGTGTGTGTGTGTGTGTCAGGTCATGTGTTTCAGTCATTGTGTGTGTGTTGTGTGTGTGTGTGTGTGTTCAGTTGTGGTGTGTGGTGCAGTAGTGTGTGTGTCAGTGTGTGTGTGTGTGTGTGTGTGGTGTGTGTGCCGTGGTGTGGTGTGTTATAGGGTGTGTGGGTGGGTGTGTGTGTGTTGGTGTGTGTGTGTGTGCCGTGTGGGTGATGTGTGTGTGTGTGTGGTGTGTGTGTGTGTGTGCTTGTGGTGTGTGTGGGTTGTTGCTGTGTGGGTGTGGGTGTTCGGGGTGTCGGTAAGTGTTTGCTGGTCGGGTGTGTTAGTGTGTGTGTGTCAGTGTGTGTGGTGTTGTTGGTGTTTGTGTGTGTGGTGTGTGTGTGTGTTTGTGTGTGTTTGTGTAGTGTTGTTGTTGTTGTGGTGTTTTTGTGTGTGTCCGTTCTGTGTGTGTATGTCTTGTGTTTCTGTGGAGTGTTCTGATGTGTGTTTTTTGTTTGTTTTTTGTTGTTGGTGTATGTTTTGTTTAGGTGTTGGTGTCCTACTTTGGTGTGTGTATGTGGGTGTGTGTAGTGTGTGTGGTGTGTGGTGTGTGTTGTGTGCTGTGTGCTGTGTGTGTGTGTGTGTTGGTATGGTGATTGTGTCGTCCCGCTGCGGCGTCAGTCTGTGTGGCGTGAGCGTGGGTGTGCGCGGTCAGGCGTCAGTCAGTGTGTGTGTCAGTCAGTGTGTGTGTGGTGTGTGTGTCAGTGTGTGTTTTTGTGTTGTTGTTTGTTTACAGTGTAGGTTAGATGGGGGGTGTGACTAGGTGGTGGTGATGTGGTGTGTGGTCGTAGAAAGAATGCAGTCCAGTGGTGTGTGTGCAGCAGTCAGTGGGTGGTGTGCAGCAGGTCAGTGTGTGTGTGTGTGTGTGGCGCGCGTCAGGTGTATGGGGAGTGCGATGGTGGGCTGTTGGGGCGTGTGTTGCAAATGGGCTGTGAGGGGTTTTGGTGCGTTGCGTCAGTATGTATGTGTGTGGTGTCAGTCAGTTTGCGCCAATCGAATCGTGTGTGTGTGTGCGTAGCGTCCATCAGTCAGTGTGTGCGTGCGTCAGTGTGTGTGCTTGCGTCAGTTCAGGGTGGTGTCGTGGCGTCAGTCAGGGTGTGTGCGTGCTGGCTGTCAAGTGTGTGTACGTGGTGGCTGTCAGGGTTTTGTGCGTTTCGCCAGTCAGGGTTTGTGTGCGTGGCGCCAGTCCAGGGTGTGTGTGCGTGCTTCAGTCAGGTGTGGTCGTGCCAGTCAGTCAGGGTCTGTGCGTGCGTCACTCAGGGTGTGTGCGTGGTCAGTCAGGGTTTGTGCTTGCGTCAGTCCAGGGTGTGTGCGTGCGTCAGTCAGGGTGTGTGAGTGCGTCAGTCCAGGTGTGTGCGTGCGTAGTCAAATGGCAGCGTGGGGGGGGGTGAAGGGCGAGGGGTGTAGGGGGTGAGGGCAGGGTAGGGTGGGTGAAGGGTAGGGTGGGTGAAGGTGTCAGGGTTAAGGGGGGGTGAAGAGCAGGGGTAGTAGGGGGGTGAAAAGGGCAGGGTAGAGGGGGGTGAAGGGCAAGGGGTGGTGAAGGGCAGGGTAGGGGGGTGAAGGGCAGGGGGTCGGGTTGGTTGAAAGTGAGGCACAAATTGTTGGCCGGAGAAA
>WSYH01017457.1:0-11903 GCA_036426205.1 Ascaphus truei | reverse complement strand
TGAATGATTCTCTCCTCCTCCCCCCCAAATGGCTTATTTTTTAAGAAAGTACTTTTATTTGCTAAACATTTCCTGACAATAACTAAAAAAGGTGTTTTTAAGTTAGATTTATTAGTTACAACATTTAATATGCTAGTATCAGCTATTTTTTTCTAATCTTGATATTGCTTTTATTTGTTGTTTATTGTTTGGCCAACATAACCCAATATTGAGAAACGCTTTGAGAAATGTGACTCATTTTGTTGCACTGTAATTTACAGGGGGCTTCTAGTTCTTATTTGGTATACAGTATACCCCTTGGATTTATATGCAGTCTGTCAGTTTCCAAGTGTGGTATGTAGGAAATATAATCTGGAATGAACATCCATACTATTCACAAAAGGGGGCGAAAAATGTCCCATCGCTATTTAGTCAGAGTGCCTTTTCTATGGGGAAATCTAACTCCACATTTCTGGGTAAATGTAAATCTATATTAAATGAGGCATATACAGATCTATTTAAGACTTTTGCTTCATGGACATAAATCCAATTCACTGGAGAAATAGCCAGCATTAATACTATTCTCATTAATACATACCTTCAGGCTATGTGAGCACCAGGTGGAGGCTACACCATGAGCCTTCAACAATAGCGACTACTGTATATCATATTTCCCATCTATGTCGATGCTAAATGTTTAGCGAAGGCTAATGACTGGGTGTCATAGGTACCATGAGCTGAATCATAAATCTAGCCTTCTGATTGGGCGTCTCTATAATCCTAGAATTCATAGTTGAAAATAATTGCACTCAAATTAAAACAAATTATACCATAAATGCCCCGAAAATTAATATCCCCCTGGGTGCAGTGTACAACCTGGTGATTTAACTCCTCCTGGTAAGGTACTATTCCACAGTTAATGTCCTGTTCTTTGATAACATTCATAAAAGCTTGTGACTCAGCTAACTAGCAGCTTTATAAATTGAGCTGAGAATAGCGCTCAACTCATTTACCTCATACATATTTATAAATAATAAGAAAAACAAACTAAACGTTGACATGTTATGTGTCATTTACAATACTTGGTTACCGTAATTGTCATATCACAACAGTCCATCAGTGGATTTTAAATGGGGAGAAGGAAAGGCATCAGCATGATAATGATATAAGTGAACCTCAAGACTCCAGCTCTGTGTGACCTTCATTGCGTCTGGTACCAGGATAAAAAATTATATATATATTGTTAGCTCTTTAGTGTGAACCATTTTATTGTTTCGTTAATGATTTTTCAGCACAAACATCTCAAAACATTTGCAAACAAAATCAATGAGCTTTTATCCCAGAGTGCTTGATGATTTCTGATGGTGACAAGCCTTTTTTTGGCAGCTGTCCATACGCTTTTTACCAAATGATGGCTAGTATTCAGGTTGCAGTATTTTCATGACTTCCTAATGCTGGAAGAACACACAGATGTAGCCGACATGTATCCGACCACTTGCCTTGGAAAATCTGGGGCTGTCCCGTATGTACCGTATTGCAATATTCGAGCATGTCATTAGGATGTAGCCATTATTCATTGAATGGTTGGTCAACAAGAAAGATGCCAAAGATGCCAACAGCTCCCAATAATCAGGAATAAACTATAAACTACCACATGAACCCAAGATGCGAAGGAAAAAGTGTGTGTAGTGTAGGTGTGTGCATGTATTATTATTATTCTAATTGTTTATTTGTAAATCGTCAACATATTCCGCAGTGGGGTACAATGGAGATAAACACACACACACACACACACACACACACACACACACACGCGTGGCAAATTTGAGTTTACCAGAGACGGAGATGCGCCACACGGCTGCAACCCCTTGGCACCCGGAAGAGACCAGGGAGCACCAGGAGGAGGGAAACATGGAAAAAACACAAGAGCGCCCCCTCCTCAAAAAACACCTGCGTGCACACAGGTTACCCTCTTCCCCAGCTCATCCAGTTGCCCGCCAGCGCCCGTGGAAACTGGGGGGGATGTGGCTCCTAAGTGGGCCAACTCCCACGGGCAGCCGAGCAGAAGAGCTCCAGCTGCTGCCCCGTGGGAGGCTAGCACATGCTCCAGCACTCCCGCCCCCCAGCCCCACAAAAATCAGAGCCCCATGGGCGCCCCTGGACATAGATCTGCACATCTCCCCATACTAACCCAATCTCCCGCCGACAGTGGTAACCGGGGCAGCCAGGAGGGAAGCGCCGGGGGAGACCAGGGTTCCAGAGAAGGAACCCAGGGGGCCGAGGCCCTTCACTTACCCTCAGGTGTGTCCTGCGACCTCCCCTGCTGCCACCCGTGCATGTTGGAGCCCCCCTTGAGACCCGCAGCATTTCCTGGGCGCGTGCGCTTTCCCGCCATCCTCGAACCGGCCCGCCAGCTCTCACGAGCAGCAGAAACTCCTGCTGCTGCCATGTGGGTGGGCCAGTGCAGGAGCTACCCGGAGATCTGACTGCACCGCGCGTGTTGCTGCTGGGCGGAGTGTGAGTGGTAAGTGAAGCGACATGGTGGGAGGGGGGGAATGTCTCAATTTTTACATTGTGTGGTGAATTTCACTTTCACTCACTCGCCACACCTGTGGCTACATTGAAACATAGGTTGCCCACCTCTGATCTAGAGGGTACAGTAAAACTGGCAGTGTTAAAACAAAAGGAAAAGAGACTGCTCACTGTGGGACGAACAGTGGCATAAGTTCAGAGTAAGGGGCCCCTGGGCTGGGCCCTCGTCCTACGACGTCGTGATGTCGCTGTGTCACGTGACATTGTATCTATGATGGTGCAGCATCATATGACACTGCGACATCGACGGAGCAGGGCTGTTATCTTACAGAGGCTCTGTTCTCTGACCCGGCAATCAGTTTCATTGCTGTAGAGAACAGCTGTGGGGCTTCTGTAACTGCTTGGGGGGTTACTCTTGAGTCTAGAGGGAGGACCCTGACTACCTTCAGCCCCCCCCCCCCCGAGCTGGGGCCCACGGGACATGCCCGGGCATCATGGGCGATAGTTACATCACTGTTGACGGGTATGTTCCAGCCACATAGCTGAAACCATTAAGGTTTGGCAGTGAGAAAGGATTTTAGGGGAGGGTATATATATATATATATATATATATATATATATATATAGGAGAGGAGGGATACGAGAGAGAAAGGAGGGAGAGTGGGATTCGAGAGAGAAAGGAGAGGGGGATGCGAGAGAGAAAGGAGTGAGAGGAGGGATACGAGAGAGAAAGGAGTGAGAGGGGGATACGAGAGAGAAAGGAGGGAGAAAGGGGATGCGAGAAAGGGGGGAGAGGGAAAACATGAGAGAGAAAGGAGGGAGAGGCATATGAAAGGCTGTCACATGCATGAAAGATATCAGTAAGGTGCAGGACGGAAGCGTCTCTCATAGAAAGAGAACTGATAGAACAAGAGGTCCTAGCTCTGAAGCTGGAGGGTGGGAGGCTGAGGGGAAACGTGGGGGTCATTTTTTGCTGCAAGGGTAGTGGGTGTATGGAATAGCCCCCCAGCGGTGGTGAGGGAGGTTGATACAACAAAGGAATTGGGATAGACACCAGGGGATCCGGAAGACAGAAAGCAAGGGAAATGTGGGGCAGTTATGTGGTGCCTCCGGAACAGAAGGGGTTAATACCTGGCACAGGATGTCCCGGATGTAGGTCCCGCAGATGGAGACCCCAGTGTGGTCCAGGAACTCTGTGATGTAGTTAAACCTGCTCGCGATGGCGGCGTCCTGCCGAGAGTCACAGCAGGCAAACGAGGAATAGGCTGAGCAGAAAGTCAGAGGCTGCGCGGGCTGGAAGGGCGGCTTGTAATCCAGGCACTGCGGGTGGTTCCGCACTCGCCAGGGTGCCAGGGCCAGCAGAAGCCACAGGGAAGCAACAGCCCGGGGCGGCATGAAGATAACGGAGCAGAGCGAGGGATGCTGGGAGAAACGATATCGCTGCTTTAACCCTCTCTGCTGCTCTCTGTGTTTTCTTTCTCTCTCTTCTTTTCACACTCTCTCACTTTATTCTGCCTCTTGCTGCTCGTCTCTAGTTACCCGAGCACTTGTTTGCTTATCTATTTCCTTTCTGAGTGTTTTGTAGCTGCTGTCCTCTATCTCTCTATTACTTTCTCCCCATCTCTTCTAATTGGTCTTTTTAAAATGAATGTCTTTCTTTCTCTCTCCTTTCTTTCTTTCTTTCTTTCTTTCTTTCTGTCTCTCTCTGTCTCGCTTCCTCTTCTCCCCTCTTTCTTTATCTCCCCCCCCCCCCCGCTTCTATCGCCTTTATCTTGCTCTCTTTCTATCTCCCTACTTTTTTCTCTCTCTCCCTCTCTATGTTCCCTGTTTCTCTCTCTCTCTCTCCCCCTCTCTTTCTCTCTCTCTCTCTCTCTCTCTCTCTCTCTCTCTCTCTCTCTCTTCTCTCTCTTTTCTCTCTTCTCTCTCTCTCTCGTCTCTCTCTCTTCTCTCTCTCTCTCTCTCTATCTCCTTCTCTCTGTCTTCCTCCTATTCTCTCTTCTCACTGACTCCCTCTCCCCCTTCTCACTTCCTCTCACTCTTTCTCTCTCCTTCCCCCCTGTGTCTGTCTGCCAGTCCAGTCCATGTCTGCAGAGAATGTGATACACTCACGCTTCAGGCTCTCTCAGTGGATTCTCTCCCATACAAGTCTCCCCCCTTCACCCTCCGCCTTTCTAAACAAGGCAGTATTTCCCAAGCAGCTCTTTGTATACAATGTTATGTGGTATTCCTTCACCCACCAAGGTTACTTCTTAGCCCTTGGGCACCACAGGGGGTTGGTTATCTTCAATGGCATGTGGGAACTTTTCATCCCAAGGACATGTTGGTGCCTTGGACAAAAGGACATTTCACTGGCAACAAAAGACAGGCTTATTTACAGTAAGGGCAGTGACAATGTGCGATTTACTATGAAAGCAGATATCTTTAAGTAAAGGCTATACCTTATTAGGAAGGAGATGGATACAGGGCTATGCTAAATAAGTTATACATGATAGGAAGTATGTTGATCCAGGGAAATGTGATGTCTATTACTGGGGTCAGGAATGAATAACATGAAAAATCTGCACCATTTGCCAAGCCTGACGAGTTGAAGGGCCCCTCTGGCACTGAAGGGGTTAAGAGAGTGGAGTTGGCGTGACTTGAACTTGTGTAATTACCTTTGATTCTGATGGCCGTGCTGCTGTACATCATACAACCTTCCCCCATGTCTGTGGCTGGAAGAACATTCTATTCTTCTGATGCTCACCATGGACCTTCCGTGATCAGTGAGTCACCTGCAAGATGATGACCTCGTTTAGTCCGCATGAGGTCATGATGAACATACAGACGTGTCTCACTTTAGTAGCTGAGCAAATGCACTTTTAAAGCTGCAATCCCACATACCTGGCCAAACAATGCTTATAGGGATTCATGTTAAAATGGGCATGAAGCAACAGGTGACACTATGCTCATTTGCATGTCATTACCCAGAATCCCTTGCTGCAGTAGAAGCACTGTATGCTAGAAGATAATGGTGAAAAGCAGGGCTGGAGACCTGTCTGACACATGTGAATGTGCTCGCAAGTGGTATTTTTTATTTGTTTAACACACAGTAACATCAGAATAAAAAGAGCATCCAGAGAAATTCAAACCCTTCACAAATCTCAGCTCATCATGTTTACAAAGTAACTTTAACAATGCAACCATAAGCAGATAATACATACAAAAACAAAACAAATCTGTCTCCTCTCTGTTTTTAACACTATATTTACTTCTGTAATCATGGCTAAATAGTATATTAATATTCTGCTCTGCACAGTTGTCAGAATGCTGTGGTTTTCCTCTCTCCTCTCCATCTCCCCTATTTCCTCTCTGTTCCTTCCTGACCGGCTCCCTCACTGCTTGGGACATCCGATCTGCTGAGATCTTTCATTCCGCACCAACTGCTCATTAGCCTCCTTTGTCCTTTAAACATGCCTGGAGTAACCGGCTGACTCGCAGGATGTCTTCCCATTGCTGCACAGGCTGCCGTGTGCAGTTCCCTGTGATGGCTTGTCATGGCGTCCTGCCACCGCTCGTATACTCATAGGAAGAAGTACAGACAGCCGCACTGCGTGATGGCGCCGTTACTTTAGCTTAGATGCTTATTTATTGAACGTAAGAGCAGAACACAGAATCGCACAACATTTTGGGGGTGAGGGGGGATGTTTCTCCCTTCACTAGCTGTATGGACAGGGTGACCAGATTTTCAAGATGAAAAACCGGGACACAATAAAAAATTATTTATAAAACAAATTACATCACGTGACGCACCCCGTTGCCATGACAACGAGACACTGACGTTAGGCGGTGACATGTTGCCATGACAATGTGGCATCACATGATGCCTCGGCACCATAATGCGTCCCGTTGGTGGGGGCTGCAGTGTGTGTTTGTGTGTGTAGCCCTGTGTAATTTTGGGGTTACCTATCTCTCTCCTTCTGTGCAGTAATCCCTGGTAAGAGGGCAGGGTTGCCAGAAGTCATCATGGAGGTTTGCCCTCAACCCTGTGATGTGTAACATGTAGCAAAGGAAGTGACAGCATGCTCGGTGTCCACTATTAGTGACCCAGAGGTGGGTTTTTCTGGAACCTATATATTACGCATGACTTCCTAAAGTTCATCCTGAGTAAAGTCTGAGTTCAAGGTCTGATGCAGTCAGGTGCAGTGTGTCAGATGAGATCCAGACAGTGCAAGTGTCTGGTGCAATAGCTGTGAGGCTGTGCAGCTCAAGTGTCAGCAGTGGCAGAGGGACAAGCTGACTCCACACTGTGTCCAGGGCTCTGGCACAGATGGTGGCCCTCCCTTAGGGGAGAGGTGGCAGAGACATACCTGGCTAGATTAAAGAGTCAGGAGGGACCTTCCTTATGATGTGCAGCCATATGATGTGCGGCTAAGTACCGGCCGCTATGATGGGCAGTCTGCCATGCATGATGCAAATAAAGATGCCCTTGATTCAAAGACCCTTCTTGCCTGTGACTGGAGTTAATCAGGAAGAAGATGCACCCAGGAGGTCTCTTCCAGAAACTCCTCCCTGTTATCGTGGGGATATCCACCAGGGGGCACCACCCACGTTTCGGCGGCCTTGCGAGACCCCCCCACCCCTTCTCACCCCTCTCCCCCCCCCCCCCCCCCCCCCCCCCCCGCCCCCTTTCCCCCCCCCCCCCTCTCTCTTACACCCCCAACCCCATGCATTTTCTCCCATCCCCACACTCAACCTCCCTCCCCAATATACGTGCACACAGTGACACACACACACAGTGACAAACACACACAGCCCCCCCCTCATACTTCCCCCTCCTCTCCTCATACCTGCCCCTCCCCTCCTCATACTTCCCCCTCTCCTTATACCTCCCCCTATTCTCCTCCCCTCATACTTCCCCCAACTTTCCATATACCTCCTCTCCTCATACCTCCCGCTCCTCATACCTCTCCCTCCCCATCCTTTCCTCATACCTACCCTCTCCCATCTTTATATCTCCCCCTCATTTCTCCCCCTCCTCATATTTCCCCTTCCCCTCCTCATATCTCCCCCATCCCTCCTCATACCTCCTCCTCCCCTCCTCATATCTCCACCTCCCCTCATATCATATCTCCCCCTCACCACCTCATAACTCCCTTCATCATATCTCCACCCCTCCTCATATCTCCCCCGCCCCTCTTCATATCTCCTCCTGCTCTCCTTATCTCCCCCTCCCCACCTCATATCTCCTAACACCTCCCCATCCCCTCCTCATATCTCCCCCTCCTCTCCTCCCTGTCCTCATATTTCCCCCTCCCCTCCTCATATCCTCCTCCCCTCCTCATATTTCCCCCTCCTCACCCCATATCTCCCCCACCCCTCCTCATATCTCCTCCTGCCCTCCTCTTATATTTTCCTCATCCCTTCCCCTCATACCCCCCCACATGCCTTCCCCTCCTCATCTCATATCTCCCCCTCATCTCATATCTTCCCCATCTCTCCTCATATCTTAACCTCCCCATACTACCCCCCATCCCTCCTCATATCTCTTTCATCCCTCCCCATACCTTCCCCTCAGCTCCTCATATCTCCCCCTCCTCATACCTTCCCCTCAGTTCCTCATAACTGCCCCTCCCCATACCTTCCCCTCAGCTCCTCATACCTTCCCCTCAGCTCCTCATATCTCCCGCTCCTCATACCTTCCCCTCAGCTCCTCATATCTACCACTCCCCATACCTTCCCCTCAGCTCCTCATATCTCCCCCTCCCCATATCTTCCCCTCAGCACCTCATATGTCCCCCTCCCCATACCTTCCCCTCAGCACCTCATATCTCCCCCTCCCCATACCTTCCCCTCAGCTCCTCATATCTCCCTCTCCCCATACCTTCCCCTCAGCTCCTCATATCCCCCCCTCCCCCTCCCAATACCTTCCCCTCAGCTCCTCATATCCCCCCCTCCCCATACCTTCCCCTCAGCTCCTCATATCTCTCCGTCCCCATAAATTCCCCTCAGCTCCTCATATCTCCCCCTCCTCATACCTCTCCCTATTCTCCTCCTATGACACAGACCGACAGGACACACACACACAGACAGACAGGACACACACAGACAGGACACACGCACACACACACCAGGTCAGTGGTGTCTATGTGTTTTGGTGTGCTTGAGAGTCCAGCCTCTGGCAGGTTCCTGGGTGTAAGGACCCATGCTGCGAGGACTTCCGCTCTCTGCGCTTCCTTACCTTTTGCCCCCGCTGCCTCTAACCCCGGCAGTGTTCCCTGGCCATTGGCATCTCCCCCGCGGCTGTCTCCTCACTTCCGGGTCACCCTTACGGGCGCGAGCAGACCCAGGCCTCTATTTACCGGCACCCGGAGCCTGGTCCCGCCTCCTCCATTCCGACGCATGCATCGGCGCGCTTTCCTGTCCTTGCTCCACCAGGTCCGCCCCCAGGCTTCTCTCTCCTATCAGGGCTACCCCTGGACCGCACCACCATTCCTCCCTTTCCCCTGATAGGTCCCTGCCCACTATTTAGCCTGGCCTCTCCATCTCCTCAGTGCTCTGCATAGCTTCTGTACCTTGGTGCTGTCTGCTTCTGCTTGGATCTCTTGTGTTTCGGTCCCTGTTCCTGTTCCTGGATTCTCTGCTGACCTCCCTGGATTTCGACCTTGGCTTTGGACTTCGTTTACGCTGCTCTCTGGAACCCCTTGGATTTGGCTTTGGACTCTCTACCTCGCAGTCTTCTATATCCCTTGGACTCGGCTAACGGACCCCTACTATACTGCTTTCTCGTCCCCATGTCCCAGGCTTACGGACACTCTACCTCGCTGCTCTCTCTACTCCTTGACCATTGGCTTACGGACTTTACCATTCTACGCTGGAGTTGGCAAGTACTGAACTCTTTCTATTTTTGTCTCCCCGGAACAGCTATGCTACTACCACACTCCGGCTGCGCCCCCGTTTACTGTTAGATGTGTGGTATTTCTCCTTTCCACCTCAGTCCCGGGGTCTCGTCTGGCTTGTGGGCAGGCCGAGCGTTACACTGGGTCCACTGCGTCCAGGAAAAGAGGACTGGTACCATTGTGTCTTGCTGTCCATACAAAGTCCTTCTGTGCGTTCAAGACCCTCTCCTCATGTCCCCAGCAAGGGGGTTTTATCCTACTTGAATTACCCAGGTGGAGCTAGTTAATTGACTAGCTGCAATTCACCAGCTCTCTGCTTGATTTTCAGAACACTAGAGGCAGTTTCTCTTAAACAGGGATAAGTCCCTGTTACATATTTCCCCTGTTTGCGGGGAGCTTGGGCTTCCCACGACTAAAGCCCATCCTTCCATTCTAACTCGAGATATCTCTGCTGCTCAAATGAGAGTGGATGGAGGAAGAGAACCCTCAGTCTCACTGAGATTGGAGCCCTTTCTCCCTATCAGTAATATCTCCTCAAGAAGGTGCTTGAGCTCAGCACTTTTCAGTCGCTCGAGGAGGACTTTTCCAAAGCACAGTCTTTCTTGGTCATGAGTTTTACCCTGCATCGGGCGATCCTTTCTTCCCTGAGTTTAGGGTGACCTCCTGCATCGGGTTCTGTAGCCATATTCACAAGTAGTTCAAGCTGAGTGGAGTTTTTATACATACCGATTAACTCCCGTAGCATCTCAGTTGGGTAGTTGACAAGTGTTGGTATTACGCTTCTCAGTCGTAATTCGGTTCTTCTTTCCTGAATTGTATGGAAAGCCGAACATAGTATTGAGACGTATTGCGGGTGCGCTTATAGCCACGCACAGCTTGCTTGGTTGTGATGTAGGATTGATATCCGGACTTAACCAGTCTAGCAGCTTGTTCCACGTCCCGGTAGTGTCTTTTTTGTTGGTACTTCCTAACATTTGACTGTAGTAGAATCACGCATTCCTTCAAGTATTGATACTCAGTTCATTGCTACCTCATTCTCCAAACTGACTGAATAACCTGTGCTGCTTTACTCAGAAACCAGAAGAGCTTTCCTCCCTCTGTCTGCAGACTGTATGGTGACAGTCGCAGAGAGTTTGCGCAAATACCTTTCTCTCTCCATCCTTCCTTGGATAAACGCTCTATAGTATTTCTGAAGTGTCAGAATGCTTTTCTCTCTTTGCAGCAGGTTTAGTTCATCAGCGAGATAACTCTGTTTCTTGTGTGCATCCTGCAATTCGCCATCTCTTCCATGGACTCCTTCTGTGACCCAAGTGTCTCTTTTAATTTTGTAATCTCTTTACCTTTGGCCTCTAATGGCATCAGAGCCTGTTCCATGTAATTTTTGTAAGATTATGCTTGATCCTGCAGTTCTCCTCTCAGGGCCTTCACCTCTGCCCTGTGCTTGCTCTGAGTTTGCATTAGCGCACCCTTCATATTTTGGAGCTCTGCAGATATCATTGCCAGGGTCGCCGCTGCTTGTGATTTCCACACCTCTTTGTCCTGGGCTTACTGACTTTTGGGGATGGAGCAGTCTCTCTGCCTCTCCAACTCTTGCTCCAGTTTCTGGACCTTCTCATGCACCCTCTCATACAGAGTAACCTGGCCTCTAAGCTCCGCCTCCAGTGATGCTCTCATGATGCTCAATGTGGCCATCAGCTCCTTGTGCTGCTCTGCGGGGACACACTGGGTATGCAGACGCTCCTGCAGTACTTTTACTTTGTTAGCAGCCTGGATACTTTCTTCCTGTAGAACCCACTGCTTCTCCTTGGCCTCCTGTAGCTGCGCATGCAGCTCTTGCAGCTGGCTCTGCAGTATGTGCTCTGCTTGTGCACGCTGCTCCAGGGAGATACGTTCTTTTTCCAGCCTTCTCTCTGTATTCTGCAGTGCTGCCTGTACTTCTAAATTTTCCTAGGCCAATTGTTTCTTCACTTTTCCTGCTAGGTGAAGCTTCTCATTACCTTCACTGGTCTGGTCAGACAAATCTGAATTTTCCTTTTCCAGACTTGCTGTCTCTCTCTTTACAGTCTCTAAATCACTCAGGGCATTCTCATAGGCTCCCTTCAACATACACAGCTCTGTGTTTAGACCGTGCCCCTCCTGGCGTGAGTGTTCCACCTGTGTGCTGAGAGCGGGAACCTCTTGCAGAGCCTCCTTATATTTCTGTCTCAGGTTGCCAATCAGTTTGTCAGCCTTGCTTCGCTTTTCTTCCATGGCGGTGTAACAGGGGACTTACCCTGTTCAGGAAATGTGCCTCTAATCCAAAAGTGTGGTGGTTAACTGCTGGTAGTCAATTAACCAACACCACCTGGCTGATTAGGTTTGTTAGAAAAGCCTGCCTTTGAGACAGGAAGTGAGATTTTTCCTGAGTCTCACAAATTGTGGGACTGACCATAGGAACAGACGTCTTGAGCCTGCCAGAAGAGACTGCATGCTGCCTGCAAGACACAGGGGAAAGTTCTTCTAAACCTGGAGAACAAA
>WSYH01017456.1:0-11903 GCA_036426205.1 Ascaphus truei | reverse complement strand
TAGACTGGTACAGGAAGACCCGTTACCCCCATTGAGACTATTGAACATCCCCTCCGTGTTGCCCCCCCCCCCCCCACCACTCTTATATGCAGTTTAAATCCCTGCTAAGAATCACGTTATAGTTACGTTAAGATGTTTTTCACTATTTGCCTCAACAAACTAAAAAGCGGTCCAATCCCCCTCCCCCCTGTCCCGCGGGTTTAATGCCGAATATACCAGGGGGCCTCCAGCGAAAACGTCGTGTACCCCCAAGAAGGTCTGATCCGGTGGGCCAACAGTGAAGGAACCCTTAACCGCTCTCCCAGGGAAAGTCGGAAGCCGAAACCAGATATATGATTACGAACCCTTTGACCACAGCCTGAAGACATACCCTGAAATTGCGCAGCACATGCTGTATCTGCTCTGTAAGAGAAGCATTCAGGAAGTATGAGAGAATAACATTAATGCTGAATCTACAGAAGACTAGGGTGGGCTCACACTTTACAGATCTGCGGTGCCACGACCGAGATTGAGGATCTGCAGACTTATACATAACTATTAACTGTACCACAATGGCTTCTATTTCCATCCCAGAGTGTGGACATGACAAGCGAGAGCCAATCGATAAATGGTGGCTACGCTAAAGCGGAAGGTAACGAGAACAGCTACTGAGCACAATACCGTCTTCCAGCCAGGATGTTCAACCTCTTCCGCACTAGAGCTGGACGCCCTCCCACAACAGGAGGTCAAGCAATTAGTGTCACCGGATACAGAGGGTGGGACTGAGTCTCAGAACACAGAAGGTTCAGATACATTGCGCAGCGCACATGATGCCTCAGCATCTATCATGAGTCCAACAAGCTGCCGAGCACAACCCTGGAGAGTTTTCCGAAGAAAGGAAACCTACACACAGTCTCACGATGAGCTTGAACCACAGTTGCTAAAGAAACTATTGGTAATCTTGACACAGAATCTACAAAGTACTCTCAGAAGAGCTTCTACACTCACCCCTAGAGAAGAAGTCTCACGGTAGCCATTAGATTGTCATTTCGTCAAAGCAGATGTTACGTTAAATGGAAGGAGGACCTGCACAGAAGCCCTGAAGCAATGCAAGAATGAACAAGAGAAAATTCAAAGACTTAAAAAAAGAACCAACTTAAATCGGAAAGAAGAACTCATTTTCGAGTTGTACAAAATAAGTCACCAGGCAATTTGATCAAGCACCGACTGCAGAACCAACTGCAATATCGCGTTCCCACCGGGACAGACATCCGTTGGTGTGGAGAACATCAAACGCTGCAGGAAGTAAACAGCTGGCCGCTGCTAAGAAATTCAAGTGCTGTCAGGAACGTCTGATACTGACCCCAGTAATGTTCCCCCCACCCGCAAAGCCAGCATAGTAACCTGAAGCTACGCCTAGCATCACCAAAAGCAACGCTAAAGCCAGCTTTAAGAAAAACCCAGGGTAACACACGGCACAAGGAGCACAAGAAGGTCCAGAACCGGAAGATACAAGTAACGCGTGGCCCCAAGCAAATAAGTATAATAATATGCTCCACAATGACAATAAAAATGGTGGGAGGCATTTCTCAGAGTAAAAGCAAGCTGCAGATACACAATTGCCCTGGCCAAATAACCTGCAAGACGCACACAGCCACACAACAGGAGATCTATATCGAGGGAATAGGGAGGAAAAACGAACAGTACCTACAATACAATCTGATGGACCCATTACATGAAAAACGGTGACCGAAATTGCCCACAGCCGGATCAAAAAAACCGCATGCCCCACAGATCGGTAAGGGGACGAGTGTGAGCATGTGTGAATATACGACGCACATCATGAAATACAAGGAGGTCAAAAATATTTGATCAGCTCACACTAAACAATGCACTAGCAAAACCTTCAGCCACCCAGCAGTGCAACACAAGAGATGTGAACAAGCACGTGCTGAATTAAAACCAGACAGAGTAGCATTAGCTGATGAACTGAAGTATGGGGACAATGTCTCTGCCACAGTCGGGGTGGAATTCCGACAACGTATAAGGTCTAAGATAGTGAAGGGAGGCTTCTGAACTAGCGAACCCCATTGAGTGGGAAAATGCAGAGGGACAGCTTTCAAGAGTGAAAAACTCAAATGGGCGTTTTTTAACTGCGATGACTTCAAAAGCTAGTCTAGCCATAAAAGACAGTATGCCTACATAGTAAAGACGAGCACACCCGGAACTGGAGGGTACAATCTCATTACCGGACCGGGCAAGCGCAGTAGAAAAAAACTATACTTGAGAAAGTTCCTCCTCTAATACGAATGGGTGTACTGAAACACCTTCATTTGATACTACGCAGGAATAAACTGTAGAAAGGGCTTCCAATCCCAAACGTACTGAGTTCGGCTTTCTCCACCGGGATATCCAGCACCCAACTCTCTTGAAGTCACTTAGATTATCTATAATGAGGAGTTGAAAGATGGGCTTTTGGCCGTGAGCAAGCCCGAGCATACCCACAAAACAGGTATGTAGTGTAAACAGGGGATTAAGCCCTGTTATCAAGTACTGCATGTGCCTTATTTTAAGTCTAGCAGTGTGGGGTAACTGCGTGTGTCAGTCACCAGTGAATGTTCAGCACCACCTGCCTTGATTTAGATTGCTTACAAAAGCATTTCTGTTGACAGACCATGGGAAGTGACTCCTTAGCTCCTTGTGGAGCTGACCTTGCTGGACTAGCAAAAACAGACCAACAATGATCCTTGAGACTCTGCCAAAGAACACAGAGCTGAATTTCAAGACCAGGGGAAAACTACTAAAACCTGAAGCTGACACCCCCGAGATGAGAGCTGAACCAGGACTGAGAAGATTTTTACCCTCCATAAACAACATATAAGGACTTGTCATAATGAAAGTCCAGACTGCTTAGTATCGTGCTACAGTTCATGTATAAACAGTTTTTGGCTAGGCTGGGAGAAATTGAATTTGACTGTGGTGGCTGATTCTGGGGGGGGGGTTGATGGTGGGGTGGACGGGGGTGATAGACACCAACGTTCTGGTTAATCAGCAACAACCACACAGTCTACACCTCGATCCCAGGCTCAGCACTACTCCCAGGCACCCACACAATGCAACTACACAAGCACACATACACACGAACACAGCAGGTAACCACACTACACACACACCACAACACACACACAACACACACACAACACTGAACACACACACCCACACACACACACCGACAGCCCATGCTCACGAACGGGTTAGGGATTTATTTGAGCAGAGAGGTAATGTGAACAGCACCGTCACATCTATACTACACAACTCACACACACACACACGGCCACCCACTCCGACTGAAGATCCCATGCAACACCTCCCATGCCACTCACCCATACATCTTGAAGCACACATATCAACACCTCCACCCCATAGTCAACGCTCACCACACATCTCGCATTCGACACACCCACTCCCATCCCACACACAGACACATGCACGGTCCCATGCCACACACCACCACAACACCACACACACACCACATCCACCACACAACCCACACACACAACACCACACACCACACACACCAGTTAAAAAAGTTACCCAGAATGCACACGAGCACACATTTATCACACAACACACACACACACTACACACATCTCTCTTCTCCTCACTCCCTACACCTACATACGTCTCTTCCCCCCCCACAGACCTTGTTGATCTCTTTTGTCTTCTACTACCCTAGGAACGACTTCGGGGGCCCTAGGCCATCAACTGGGAACCGTGGTAAGTGCACATCTCACACGGAGAGCGCCATAATCCCACGAGAGAGGGAGAAGGGCTTGGGCAGTACCGTGTGTTGAACCCTCAGGCTGCTGTCGCTTGTCCGGGTCACCGTGTTTCAGTGAGAGGGGGGTCAGGACACGGTGGGCGCTGGACAAATGGGGCTCGGCAGCCTCATCTTCCTCAGTGGCTGTTCAGTGAATGAGAGGTAGAACGACCTTCCGGTTGCCACGACCTGGGTCGGAGCTGCCACGCGGAGATCGAGAGAGTGGCATGGTGTTGGATTTGGCGGTTGTCGTAGGGGGAGAAATTGTGGTGGAGTGGGCTGGGGTCAGCAGAGGCGGGAGAGATTGTGTGGACGCGTGCAGGGGTTCACGGGGCCCGGGTGAGAGGGATTGTGTGACGGAGGGGGTCACGGAGGCCGGGAGAGATTGTTGGTCACAGGGGGGTCCCGGGTGATGCCCTTGGAGAGATTGTATTGGTGAGGGGGGGTCACGGAGCCGGGAGAGAGTGGGTGAGGGGTGGTAATGGGGCCTGAGAGATTGTGTTCGGGGGGTGGCGGGATGATGCGCCAAAAGAAATGGATTGGGAGGGTCCGGAGATGGCCCATGGGAAGGGGGTGAAGTGGATGGCCCGATGGGATGGGGTGGGGGTGGACAGATGGCCCTGGCAGGGGCCCGTGACAGTACAGACGGCCCAGTGGATGGGCTTTCTACGCCGGAATTGTTAGAGTGAAGTGCTGAGAGGGACTGGTATTGCTGACGGAGCGGGGAGGAGCGCAGGCACTAGGCTACAGTAGATGCCGGAGGTGCGGTAGTAATGCTCATCCCAACCAACAGAGATAACCTCCGTGCACAGTCGGGACGGGCGGAGTTTTAGATTTATAATTTTTTTCACTCCAGCGCGAGTGTGGTAAAACAACCGCGCTAGCATGTGTAAATTTAAAAAAAACAAACACGTGTGCTTGCTTTGGGCCGGGAAGGTATTACTCGCCTGGGAGTTTTAAAAATCCCACTCGCCCCTAGGCGGTGTAATGTATAGCTTGTCGCAAACACTGTGCATATATATATATATGTTTGTATATATCTAATAGAGAGTCCCCATGGTTTCGCATGAACTGCCTTTTACATCTTATCGGATAGTGTTGGTCGGATCGAGGCACAGAGACCGGAGTCAAGTACTTGTGAGAGACCAGGGAGTCCCTGACCATCATGCTGGATTACCATGAGAGATATAGACCAACTGATCTGCGATCGCTATTTGAACAAGTACGAGTACAGCTACCGCATGGAAGAGGGAGAAGAGGAAACGTATGTCTGGACAGTGCCCGGGACATGTTACTATAATCATAAGTGCACCCCAGGACACCAGAGGACTTATGGTGCGCTGATACCCTAGCCTTGGGTGGTCAGTGCATAGGGGGGACCATCTAAGGAGTGACATTAAGCATGACCAACAGGGTACTGGATCCAGTAGCATACATAGGACAGATAGTTGGTGGGGTAGCACGCGTTGGTGGGAATGGGACCCTGACTGGGGCCGATTGGAGCGGGGGCCAAGGAGACCACTGGTACAAGAAAGAGTTACCCAGGCAGGACCTCATAAATCTCTTGTGTGGTGTGTATATATAGGACTTATCTGACAAACATGCTCAATATACTTCTACATATATGCAATTTCATACACATTTATATTCATTCGATAGCTATAGGGGTAAGCCCCGATCGGAAGGTGAACACATCTAGCCGCAGGCTACCGGACACGTGTGGCACGGGGACACACGGTCGGCGACGCGCGCCCCGGTATCTGTCGCGGCCAGGACGCGGGTAAACTGTTGAATAAACTCGGGCGGGGCGGCGGGAACACGGATATAAAATCATAGACGCCATATAGTGAAACAGGTTACAGCACAGTTTGTGGATTGTCATGGAGTTGTCGTTATTGAGAGGTAATGGCTCCAGGGGTGCATCTCACTTATTGGGGGATACCTGGTCAATGTGGAGGGCTGCCAAATTACTTATTGTTAGCCCCAGACTCTACTGGTTGTAGCGGTAGACACGCAGGAGTCTCGTTGAGGGACGAGCACGTAGATACACAGGGCATGCATCAGTTAAAGGCGGCCCTTTCTGGTCTCAGGGACAGAGATGGGCTTACACAGGAGGTGGGAGGGTCTACGGGTTACTATGTCTGGGAGTGGTCTTTGCTTGACACGAATCGGACAAGACACATTACTTCCTCGGCGGGTGCTCAAGGGGGTCAAAATGGGAAAAAAACGTTCTAATTGACCCGCGATAATTGTGGTGTTGTAGGGCATAAGGGGGGGTAGGTTGTGTTCACAATATAGGTCTCACTATGCTGGTGGGGTGTTCTTGGATGTCCTTTATTTATCTTGCTGCCAATTATGGGATAGGTAGTTCATGGTGAAGCCTGGTCTGTTTAATCCACATACGTGCAAACCTGGTGACTCACCCTACCAACCGGCGAGATGAGCACATAGAGACTTTCTCACAGTCCCAGAAATGGGTTCCGTTTAAAATCCTGTAAGTGGCACATTCTCTTATGGGTTTGTTTGCTTTTTTAAATAAATGTAACCTTACTTTTTTACTTCAGTTACAGGTGCTCTGGAGCTTGGCGCTTTTGTTTGTTTTTATGTCATAATATATATAAGATGAATTATAGATATATTTATATATAGGTAATAGGACTATATATCATTATCTATAATATATATATGTATGTAGCCCTCCTTCCTTCTGACTAGAGCGGTCTAACGGTGCATATCGTTTACATGCTTGCTCCCAGAGATCTGAGTTCTCTGCTTACTATACTTTTAGATATATGCCACACGTGCGACTCTATACCTATAAGCAATTTATACACTACAGTGGCCACTTGGCCACACGATCCAATTTGAATATTGTCCTCCCCAACCACCGTGTTGGTCCCAACACCGTGTTCCCAGCATGACTGACGGAACACATTCACCCAGTTGGTCACATACCCCTCCCCAATTCCCCCAAAGAACACCACACCACGAGAGCCCCAAGGCGGAATCGAGTGGCCCTGTATGTGACCCTTGAGCGGTTGTGTTGGATGTAGTACTGATTCATGGTAATACCTGTCGGGCGTAGGAATCCCGCGACACCCCGACATGGATCACAGATTCTCGAACAAAGGCATCCGCAGGATGTCCAATTGTACATCTCTCAACAAAAGTCCAAGCATCGAAGGAGAGGCTTCCACAAGGTCCGCAAGCTGTCCAATAGCCTGAGACCCAGGCACTACATAATGACAGGCGTCTCCTTACCGGCAGACTGAGTCCCTGACTAACAGCCTCTATACACACTAGTTCAGGACAAAAGTCCCCCCCCTGTCAAAATGGCCTTCCCCTGCAGCAACCACCAAGCTGGGAATGTCTCAGCCTGCACTGGGGACCTAAGGGGAATACTCTCCTATTCAAGTGGTCACTGACCCCATGTCTCCTCACCCACCTCCTCAGTCCCCTTGCCTCTTTCCACCTCCTCTTGTTAGCAGGGGTCCCCTGCTCAAACACTTCCTCTCAGAACATTCCGTCTCAGACCAGATCTATGGCCACCCTATTGGCCCATCCTGAGACTCAAACTGCCTTCCGCAGAGGCTCATGGGATAAGGTACGTCCCCGCTGTGGCCTTCTATCACCAATTGCCAGCCTTCGTGTCTGCAAAACTATAACTCCAAACGACGCCACCTGTATGGCCACCATTTCTTAAATATATTGATAGCATAAAAAAACTTGGCATACAAGTAAAGAAAAGTTAGGTAATGTGTGAGGCCACCAAGCAGCAAGGAACATTAATTTATGATACATGAAAAAAAAAAGAATTACTGCTTCAATGCCATGCGTAACTGTAGCCCTGGGTAGTAATTATGGGTGGCTATAGAGGTCTACTAGACCCTCTCCGACTACGCCTGGCAGTGATACCTTAGACTGGAGCAGGGGGAGGTTCCCAGGTACATAAAACATGGTTTTTTTCACACACACAATTTTTGTGCAGGGCATGGTACCGACTTACCTATCTAGTCAGAGGGCTCTGGCGAAAGCTTGAGGCCCTCCCTCCAGGGAGATAGTGGGTTACCTTAAGGTTCGTACACAGCCCCCACATCATTCCTAGCTTACATCATATCTTATCATCACTGTGATCCAGCCTGTTTGCTTCTTATCGACTGCCACTGTACATGATGGCAGTCTGGCAACCAGCACCTGGAGCTCATACACATCTCTCACTTCGTGCTTACCCACTCGGAGGCCTAACCACCCGTACCCACGAGCACAATCTCCACCCCCCACCCACCCTCGACTAAACCCATTGATTGTCACAAGTGGTAAACATGGGCCCCCTCCGATTGGCAGATGGCAATTGCAATTAAATGGGACAAACTTTAGAACAAAAAATCACATACGCAAAATACATACATTACGAATTAAATAAAAAAAAAACCTTTGGACCAAAGAATGGATTGATGTAACTGTGTGGCTTATATTAGACCACAGAAATGTCAATAGATGGATGGCAATCCAATAGTCTAAGTGCTATAGATAAGCACATTGGCTTGTCATCGGCAAAGGAAAGAGAGAAGTGAGAGCCTAAAAAACATACATGCAATTAAATAACATACAAATCAATGTGTTTCTTATACCTTTTGGCTATCTTCACAGGCTCTCCTATTCTGGCAACCAGTCTCTTGACGCCACGAACACATCTCCTCCTTCCAGACATCACAGCACTGATCACAGGAAAGTTGCAAGGCCGCCTCTGTTGATTTGCAAGAGACATTTCGCGCTTAGGTATTTTTTCCTTCTCTTTTTTTCTTCTTTCTTCTTTCTTCTGTCTTCTCTTCTATAACCATAACAGGCGGGTATATGTTCGCGCCATCACTATCTTCTTGGGTCTCAAGATGAGGTGTACATCCTTATATAAAGCCTGTGATGTACATGTCGATGTATTGAGTGTCCCATCGAAATGAGACACCCCTCCATCGATAGGTGTACCATGTGACAGGTTCCATTTTTTTTTTTTTTAAGGTTTGTCACGTCATGCAAAAAGGGGTGGAAGCGCATCGCCATCTAGGATATTGCTTCGCGTCCGCTTTAAGATTATGGCTATCCCGACTAGTACAGTAAAAAAAAACAAATGGCAACGCACCGTAGCATGATGGCTTTTCCCATATAGCAATCGGTAGGTAGGTATACCGAAATGGTATTGTCTTTTCCTTTTTGGAGTGATGTGTTATCCATCACAGACACTGGGAGTGAGTTGGGAGACTTCCGGTGACGGTCATCCAGATGGTTGCGGAGATATTGAGTCGGGGAGCGTCTCACAAGACCCTCGGGAAGCATAGAAAACGATCATAAAAGATCTTTGAACTGCCCCGATCAAATAACAGCACGAGACGACACCTTAAAAGGACGTCTGAACTAACACCGCATAGTTCGCGACAGAAGTGCAAAGTCGGGTCAAGCTTCAAAAGGGCAATTCCCGAGTACTTTCAATTTCCGAATTCACAAGAGCGGCGGCCACATGAGAGCATGCAGGGACCGAGCCAATATGAGCTTCGGACATACCACGGACGGAGGGGCCACTATCCCTGCAACGAGAACGAGACTATGCGCTCGCTGATGAACCAACCGCCCCCTGAAAGGGTCATAAATAACTCTACGCACTCTACTAGTAGGATCTGATTCGCTCCAAATATGCAGCGACAGACTCCACCAAAAACACGCCTCCAGGCACAGGCCCTTAAGGGATGATGGTGTACAGGCTCTGCGAGAAGAGCTTGGGACAAGCTCTCATCAGTAAGGAGAAGACGACCTAGTGAGTGCAATTCGAAGACAAATATCTTACTAAGCCCTAATCTGCCAGCGAGATTGATGAAAAATATGCGCCATGGGTAGAGAACAATCGAGGACTCTGAAAGAGCATGCATAGAAGATTCAAGGGAGAACCGTGACGTGCAATAGGGAATGTGCGAATCTCGGAGGCTCGAATGTCCCGGAACCGGTTGCTCCTCTGAACACTAATATCAGGACACTTATACCTGACATGACTCTTCATCAATAACACTCTGGCACGGTCACGTCCATGGACGGACAATGCGCAGACACGCTAGAGATAGAGAGCGCCAACAAAAAGAACCGCAAGCACAAAGAAGTAGACACGAAAGCGCACACACCGCATGTCAGACTGGGTCGCCCGCTCAAATGACGTTGCTCCGGAAACGAACGGCCTGTAAACAATCATGTCTCGTAAACTCTTCCAATACTACGCCCGAAAAGAAAAATAAAGTGATGGCGGCGGAGCAGAAGGCTACCCCAACTGAGCGCTTCGAGACGGAAACCAAGGTGCAAATATTTATGGACCTAAACCCGCTAGGATGCACACAGTATTGAGGCGAGTCGTCGCAAAAGAAGAGAGAAAGCTCATCCCCTCACTGGCCAACATTGTCGGGGAAAACAACATACCCTAAATCCGTTAGGGGAGTCAATCGTTCGGCGGCTCGTGGATAAACAGAGGAGGAAGGCATAGGATATACTTCGAAATACTGCGCGGAGTTGAAATAGTATGGGCAGTTGGATGTACGGGGTCCCCGGCGAACTAGCCTGTACGGCGGTGCCGGGAAAAGGGGGGGGCGGGTCCTGGCACGGGACAACCGGGCGGAGGGAACAAAAGAGAACACTGGAGGGAGACAGAGGCAGTTCAGGACGGTAGACCCAATCAGTAGCGTCGGAGAGAATTTAGAGCCGACCAACTGGAGCAACAAACCTGATATCAACACCGGCGGAGAAGCCTGCATCCAGGGCCTTTGATTTCCTTCTGAGGGCCCCGGGGAGGGTGGAAGGGCCTCATAGCCGATCCTGTAAGTGTGCCTTTTATCGGCAGTTGTTGGGGGCAACGAAAGTTGACGCCCGTCCTGCAAAATGACCCGGTATCGCGACAAAAGGTGGTACGGTTTGGCGGGAAGGGAGGCAAAACCAACATACACCTTTTGTTATATATAACAGGGAAGGGCGGAAAATAGAGAAGGGGAAAAACCCGGCCGCGAGGTGCGCAGCACTAGGCAGAACTTAAACACCCTGCCAAAAAAAGGAGCCCCGGCTTGGGGAACATTTTTTGTACGCGTGATCCGCGTGGGACATGTGGGCGCTCGTCGGGGAAAAGCCCGAAGGGTATGGTGCAAAAGGGTATGCCTCGACAGCCTGCGCATATTTCTGAACGGTATATCTGGGCTCCGGCAAGACGTATAGGCCTGGACCCCCTAGGCCTATAGCTTGTACAGAAGACTCCGTTTTCCCCCTTTGAGACGATTGCAAACATCCCCTCCGTGTTCCCCCAGCCCCCCCCCACTACTCTTATATGTCAGGGTTTAGAATTCCCGTGTTAAGATATCGGAGTATATAGTTCCGTTAAAATGTTTCACTAAATCGTAGGCTCAACAAACGAAAAAGCGCCACATCCCCCCCCCTAGTTCCCGCTTCCTCGTCACTCACCGCCCCCTGAATCACGTCCCCCCCTCTTGGCACGCCTTCAAGCTCCCCCCCCGCTCTATTCTCCCTGCGCGCTCGGTCCGGACGCTCGTCAAGTATGGGGCGGGGCACGAGTCAGAATAACCACCATAAAAAAAACCAGTGTTATGTAACATTGTGTTAGCCAGAACAGACATGCAGGAGGCAACTATTACACGCACATATGGTTCCATCCCAAAGAGCCTGCCTCCCCCCCGACACATCAACTCCCTCGCAGCCTATAGCCTGCGCCACCCCAACTAGAACGGGGACCACCAAAGGAGGCCCCCCCTGTGCCTTCCCGCTCACGTGGCCAATCGTGTACGCTATCCGCCCCCCCCTAAAATCGCTTCTCCCACTTTAGCCATCCAGCCCAGAACGATCGTCCTCACCGTTCCGACTTCAAAACACAATGTGCCACGCCCGGGAACGAAGCAATTCTGCAAACAGAAATAATGCTAGTCAAAACGAGTGACGCTAATCTTACGCGTGCACTGCTTAAGCGGCCGGGCTACCGAAAAGATCCCAATCACCCATGCCGGCTCAGGCCCTCCTCTCCCTGCCCCCCGATCCCCTCCCACCCCTGATTGCCTCTACCCCCGCCCGCCTA
>WSYH01017455.1:0-11904 GCA_036426205.1 Ascaphus truei | reverse complement strand
GGAAAATGGCTCCCGCTGATACTGAGACAGTGGTGCTGCCGGAATCAAAAAGAGATAACCCCTCCGCTCCCCTATTTAACCAACCCCGTCGGCGGTGTGGCGCAAAACTACCGCGTACTAAAAGACGAACCCCCCCCCCCCTTCTTCGGTTAAAGATTAATAGTCTCCAGCGTGTGCGACATCGTAAAACATGCACTGATAGGCTGGAGGATATGCGAGATGCGTGGCGGCGGTGACGTCACGTGAGGCAGTTCCGCCCTCATTGGCTGACCACGCACGGTCCCCCCACGGTGAACGCGCCGTCGCGCGTTAAATAACCCCAAACATTTGTCTGGCCGGAGGGGTTGCGCGCTCTAGAAAGACGTAATGGCCTTCCTCATAGATGTACAGCCGTATTATTTGCCACTATAATCACGGGCCTTATACAAAGAACCAATCATACGTATGTGTTTGCTGTGCCATATATTAAAGCAAACGGTTTATGAATATTCTAACTGCAGCACATTACATGGTTGCCATATATAGTGGAGGCCGGCCTAAAATGTAAGTGATGTCCCCCAGATATCCCTTATGGACCAAAAATCCACAGGGCCCCATCCAGTGACCAACCAATCGGTTCTGTAACTGTTACAAAGTACTCCCATCATATAATGTATCTTAAGCTGTTTTCATTCCATTAAGATGGGGGGATGTGCTGCTTTACAATATCCCTGGCATTTTTTTTTTGTTTTTTTTTTTTAATAAATCAGTTCTGTACTATGAGAAATCCCGTAGCATTTTCAAAAAGTATTCCTAATGTAAACAAAGCATTTGTGTTTTCTAATAGCAACCTGTTACAAGCGTCACATCCCCTTCTTGCTTCTGACAGGCTCTGTCACACAACCCCTGTTTGAGCCCGCCATCTCTCTAAGGCAGTGGGCACCCATTGTAGTCTATTGGCCTGCCCTGTTGCTCATTATCTTCCACACAGCAGAAACTTTTTGCATCTTGGGTACTCTTCTCTTTTCTGCAGCCCTAACAATGAATATCGAATAGCCCCCCGAGAGCAGAAATCGGAGCTAAGCCCCGACGACGCGAGTAAGCGCCGAATCTTCAGCGATCGATTAAGCAGGAGAACGGATCGATCGGTAATTTAGCTATCTCTTGTCCGTTTGTGCAAATTGTGTCTCCTTGCCCCCTTTTTTCTCATGTACAAATATTGGGACAAGCATAGCTTGGCTGGCACTTGTTTTTGGTGCTGGATGTGTGCTGTGTTGACGTAAAAATCATAGACTAATTTGCCTACCTGATGTGTATAAAAGGGAGGTATACATCAATTGCTGTTAGAAGCTTTCAAGTCTGAATTGTGATGTATAGATCTACAGGTGTAAACCACATTTTTTTTTTTTTTTTTTTTTTTTTTACATTTTTCATCCTATTTTACACTAGCTGAGATACCCGGCGTTGCCCGTGATGTAAAGTGTGTAATATCGTTATGGGGTGACAGGGGCTCGGATGAGGGGGGGGAACGGGTGAGCCGGATTGGGTTGGTAAGTTGATCCTGGATTGTTGTGGAAAGGTTATAGCCGGCGGAAGTGTGTTGGAAAGTGGAGCGTAGGTTGGTATTAAAAATGGGAGCTTCTTTGTCCCTTTTTCGTTTCTTGTCCTTTTTCCTTTTCCGTTTTCGCTTTTTTCGCCTTGTATAATTCCCCCGTAATCCGTCTTTCTCTTCGGGGGGGGGGGGAAGGTGTTCTCGCAAGGCGTTCTTGCCAACGATTCTCCAAACGAGATGGGTGGGAGTGGCGGTAATACCGGGCCAAAGGGAGAAATTCCATATGGCAATATGTTATGTAAGGAAAATTCATAAAGAGCTTCCTCAGATTCGCTACTCCATGGAGCAAATAATGAGTCGGAGTAGAAGGGTTGTGGCTGAGTGATCGCCGATGTCGCGGATGGCGGTATTGGCAGGTGCGCGGAATCCGTGGCGTGGTATCGACCAATACCGTGGGCGTACCCAATCCGTGGCGATGTCGATCGATTGGGTGTGCTTTTTTTTTGCCCTGTTTGTATTATTGATCGCTTATCATGTTTGATGTCTTGGTGGCTGGGGGATTGTTCTTACATCAACTGGGGGTTTGTGTTACATATTAAAATGTCATTACATTTCTTCTGGCATTACCCTTTCATTTGTTCGTAATTATCTATATACAGTGTGTGCTTGGTCTTTGTGTTATGTTATAGTGTTATTGTGAGGTATTGGGTCCTCCGTTAGCCGTTGCAACAACAACCCTGCTAAAATTTTTGGCCGTTCTAGTGTGGTTCTGTCTATCATTGTTCTGCGCTGCTGACCTTGGGTGTGGGTGGTTACTGGTCCCATCGGTCTACTCCGGAAGAGAGAAAGACTGAAATTGCAGATAGTAAGTACAAATGTAGTTTATAGTATACTATCTTTTCAAAACAGGCTACACACTCGCCTGTGTTCTAAAGACTGAGCCAACTCAGTGAGTTGCCACCTGTGCTGAAGCATGATATCCGAAAAAAACACCTGCCGGGTTGATGCCCTTAGACTGAGTTGGCTACCTCTGGTACTACATAATTCACCCCCTTTGTGCTGTTGTTTTATTTTTGATTTGGGGTACATACGTTGTAAAGGAGTGAGGAAAGTCCTAGATAGGGTCGGTATGTTTCTATCATCACCGGATTCGCAATCCGCTATGGTCGTCGCTATATACAAGGCCAGGGTTGGTGGGTAGAATGCGGTGAGCAACTTAACACCCTAAGCCAAGAATGATATTTTGGATAGGTTACAAATGAGCTCCTGAAAAAAGAAGCCCATGGACAGTTGCATACCAAGGTCCGGCGGCAACAATAAGCTGATTGGTCTGGCCACCCGAAGATTACGGTGACGGGGTAGCCGGCGTTCTCGTGAGGGGGAGAAAAATGTAAAACACCGATATTTTTCCGCCGCCTTTCTCTGCAGGACAGAGCGGCTTTCAGGACACCATTTAACAAATTCTTCCCTGCATCTGTTTTAGTTTGTATACGGACTGTACAGAGTGAATGGGGTTTGTGGTGGGGAGTAAAAGTGCTAGGTGTTCGGTGGACAAACGAAAATGAAAGAAAACCCCATTCACTGCCTTAAGACGCTGTTGGCCAGGAGGGAAATGAAAAATGAGTATGGGGGTACACCCACACAAACGGTTTTGCCCAAAGGTACAAAGAAAACAAAAATATCATCGATCACCAAGCTCTATGAATTGAAAATAGGGGAGTGCAGAGAGAAGGTGGGGGTGCTAGCTTTCCTATGGAGATCGTCAGTAGGGGTGGAAGAGAAAATTGATGTTTAAACATAAGTTGTATTTTCCTCCGACCTCTTCGCATCGGGAAAATCCAACACCAAATTCTAATCTATGTGAAAGGGGTAAGTTGGATGGGAGGGAATCGTAAAGTATAATATTATAACTACAGACAGTATGGTTCTGAGCGCAGCAAGCAGCAACACGTCGGCATTTTGTTCCGACTCTTGTTTAGACTCTCGAGTCACGTTTTCTAATGTGCCGTAAGATTTTAATACCTGTGAAGGGGCTGGAGGGGGAGGTGTTTTAGGGAAGAAGGGTCTCTGGTTGGTCCCGGGTGCATGTTTGTGCTAACACGTGGGGGGCCCATGTGGGCATTATTGCTTAATTTGTTTAGGCGAGTTCCGATCTGGTGAGGGGTATTTTTGGGGGAGTGGTACAGGGCGGGTTTCCACGCGCAGTCCCAGGCGGGCGGGCACCAGTCAAAAATGTGCGTCAGTTTTTGCACCCTTCATATGATACATTTTGGTCGGCTGTAGTGGCGCCGACCAAAGGGCTATTTCTCACGTCCGCCCAAGAACCCTCGTTTTATTAAACCTGGAAACCAAACTTCCTGCCGTAGTCTATATTTGGGGCAGGTCCCCCATAGTTACCATGAGCCTCCACCTCCAACACCCCAGTGGACCGCTGAGCGTTTTTTTTGGTGTTCCATCAGGGGGCGTGTAACATTGAGAGTGTGTTGTGGGCCGTTTCTCTTATGCCGGGCTGAGGGATACAATGTCACATTCCAGCTTTCCTCCCCTTCTCGGGTCCGGATTTGCCTTGGTCTGACTCCTCTCTCCACGGGGGAGTGAGTGTTTGTACGTGGGCCTTCCACGGGTCCTCTTACTCTCCCGGTGCATGCATCGCCCTCCACCGTCCAGCATCAGTCATGCAACAAATTCCCCTTTGACGTTGCGGTGCCACGGAGATGGGGCTTTGTAGGAGGAGATGCCGCCGGACCAGGTAAATACAGACCCGGGCTCTCCCCTGGCATTGGGGCGGGAAGAGCGGGGGCCTCTAGTGCGACTGGTTGATATAAGGGGGTAAGAGGCCGTAACTGGTGGGGATGGATCGGCGTGTTTTTAGAAAAATATTTTCGGTTTATTATTTTTTTAATACTGCTGTGACTGAAGTGGAACGCCGAAGTTGTAGGTAAACGTATCATTCTGTTAGGAATCCCGGTGTACTAAAATTGCAAATGTTTTAACAGTTATTAAATAAGGAGCAATCTCTCTACGTTGTTGAGGGGTGTAAGGTGACACTTTGTGCTCTGTCAGTTCATGTGATCGGAGTCGCCAATGCTGGAGAATGTCCCAGGTGGATTCACTTCTTTACCCCACAAGCTTATTTGTGAGGATGCTGCTCCAGGTGATTCGGTAACCCTTGCAGTACTGTCCCTTCCGGACCTGCGGTTGTTCTGGCATGTAATGTTCTCACAAGGGGTTCTTTTTATTGGGTTGTTTTTGAAGGCTACGTCATTTATACCAGTTTACACATGTTGTGACATTTGCTGTAATTCAGGTTTCCCACAGTTACGGTTAAATATAAAAATCGCAGCAAGGAGGCAAATACAAGCACACAGCAAAACTGACCGACAACTCCAGAATAAAAACAAAGTTATTTAATGATCAGCTGCTCATAACAGAGAAAAGAAAGCCTACCAACGCACCTCTTTACTCCCGTGGGACTTTCTCTCACTTCCACTTTTCCTTCTTCTAACTTAAACAGAAAAACCTTATATTATAAAGCTATAATATATATTTATAAATAATGCCATTTAGCTGACAATCTGAAGTCTGCCGTCTGGATCAGATGTATGGCAACGACATATTGGAATAACTCACCATAGACATAACCCGTTGTATTCTTCCCGTGGGGTATTTAACATAACCGTGTTTCTCCCGTGGGTATTTAGACAAATAACCGTTATTCTTCCCTGGGTATTTATAGACATACCGTTGTATTCTTCCCTGGGGTATTTAAGACATACCGTGTATTCTTCTCCGTGGGTATTTATACAATAACCTTGTATCTTCCGCATGGGTATTTTATAGACATAAACCGTGTTTTCTTACCATGGGGTTTATAGACAATCCGTTGTATTCTTCCCTTGGTATTTATAGACAATAACCGGTTTTATTCTTCCCGTGGGGTATTTATAGACAATAACCGTTGTACTCTTCCTGGGGTATTTAAGACATAACCGTTGTATTTTCCATGGGGTTTTAAGAAAATACGTTGTAAGTTTACTCCCGTGGGGTATTTTAACAATAACCGTTGTAATTCTTCCCTGGGGTATTTATAGACAATACCCGTTGTATTGCTTCCCGTGGGGTATTTATAGACAATAACCGTTGTATTCTTCCCATGGGGTATTTATAGACAATAACCGTTGTACTCTTCCCGTGGGGTATTTATAGACAATAACCGTTGTACTCTTCCCATGGGGTATTTATAGATAATAACCGTTGTACTCTTCCCATGGGGTATTTATAGAAAATAACCGTTGTACTCTTCCCGTGGGGTATTTATAGACAATAACCGTTGTACTACTCCGTGGGGTATTATGACATAACCGTGTATTCTTCCCATGGGTATTTTAGACAATAACCGTTGTATTTTCCTCCCATGGGGTATTTTAGAACAATAACCGTTGTACTCTTCCATTCGTGGGTATTATATAGACAATAACCGTTGTATTCTTCCCATGGGGTATTATAGACAATAACCTTGTATTCTTCCCGTGGGGTGATTTATAGAACCATAACCGTTGTATACTTCCCGTGGGTATTGATTTATATACCAATTACGTTGTATACTTCCATGTGGTATTTATAGACCAATAACGTTTGTACTCTTCACGTGGGGTATTTATGAGAGACATAACCCGTTGTACTCTTCCCGTGGGTATTTATAGACACTAACCGTTTTATTCTTTCCCAATGGGTGGATTTATAGGACAATAACCGTTGTATTCTTACCCGTGGGGTATTTTAAGGACCTAACCGTTGTATTCTTCCCGTGGGGTATTTTATAGACAATAAACCGTTGTATTTCTTCGCTGGGGTATTTATAGACAATACCCGTTTTGTACTATTCCCGTGGGGTGGGATTTATGACAATAACGTTGTACTGCTCCCGTGAGGTATTTATAGACAATAACGTTTGGTATTCTTCCCGGGTGGTAGTTTATAGGACAAAACCGTTGTTATCTCTTCCGTTGGGGTATTTATAGACACATAACCGTTGTATCCCGTGGGGTATTTATAGAAATATACCCGGTTATTCTTTCCCGTGGGGTATTATAGACAAATAACCGTGTGTATCTTCCCGTGGGGTTATTATACCATATAACCGTTGTTAGTCTTCCGGGCGTGGGGTTTTATAGAAATAACCGTGTATCTCTTCTCGTGGGTATTTATAGACAGAAACGTTGTATGTCTTCCCGTGGGGTATTTAAAACATAACCGTTTTATCTCCATCACGGTCGTGGGGTATTTATAGAACAATAAACGTTGTATTCTTTCCCGTGGGGGTATTTTATAAACAATAACGTTGTACTCTATTCCAGTGGGGTATTTATAACACAATAACGTTGAGCTCATTCGCTCGTGGGGGTGGGGATTTATAGAAAATAACCGTTGTCGTTACTCGTTTCACCCGTGGGGGTATTTTTATAGACAATAAACCGTGTACTTCTTCCCGTGGGGTTATCTACGTATTCTCAGGGGGTAGTAGCAATACTGACTTCTTTTTTCGGGTTGGGTACTAACGTTCTATGCCTCAGGTTGGTTTAAAACCGTCGGGCTATATTCCGGCTATAAAATACGGGTGAATGAGTCCAGCGTATTTGATATGGACAATCCGTTGTATTACTCTCCCGTGGGGTAGGTGGGTGTAATGTTAGACAATAGCCGTTGTATCTTCCAGTGGGGTATTTATAGACAATAAACCGTTGTATTCTCACGTGGGCAGTTTTATAGAAATAGTAACGTTTGTCTTCTTCCCGTGGGTATTATAGACACATAGCCGTTTGTATTCTCTCTTCCGTGGGGGTATTTATTATGGACATAAACGTTGTTTCTCCCAGTTGGGTATTTATAGACAGAATAACGTGTGATCTCCCGTGGGGTATTAAGACAATACAACCGTTGTAATTCTTCTCCCGTGGGGTATGTCTATGAGACAATAATCGTTGTACTCTTCCCGTGTGGTATTTATACAAAAACCGTTGTACTTCTTCCCCGTGGGTATTTATAGACAATAACCGTTGACTCTCCGGTGCGGGTATTTATAGCACAATAACCGTTTGTACTATTCCCGTGGGGTATTTATAAAGTCTGTAATTTCGCCGTGGGTATATAGACACTACGGTTGTATCTTCCCGTGGGGTATATTATAGACACTAACCGTGTGTTATTCTTCCCGTGGGGTATTTATAGAAATAAACGTTGTAATTCTTCCAGTGGGGTATTTATAGACAATAACAGTTGTATGTCTTCCGGGTGGGTATTTATAATAACTAACCGTTGTATTCTTCCCAGTGGGGTATTTAGACATACTTCGTTGTATTCTTCCCGGTGGGTATTTATAGACAAATACCGTGTGTATTCCTTCCCGTGGGGTTATTTATAAACAATAACGTGCGTTGTATTCTTCCCGTTGGGGTATTTATAACAATACCGTTGTATTGCCTTCCGTGAGTATTTATAGACAATGAACCGTTCTTCGTGGGGGATTAATAACACTATGTACCTTCCTGGGGTGTGATTTATAGACATAACCGTTGTATTCTTCCGTGGGGTATTTTAGACCAATAACCGTTGTACTTTCCCATGGGGTCTTTATAAATCACGTGTCGTCGGGGATTTATAGACCCAATAACCGTTGTATTTCCCGTGGGGTAATTTATAGAACAATAACCCAGTTTTACTCTTCACCGTGGGGGGTTATTTATAGACACAATTAACCGTTGTACTCTTCCACGCATGGGGTATTTTATAACCAAGAACGTTTGTACCTCTTCCCGGTTGGCGGTATTTATAGACAATATAACCGTTGTGAATTCTTCCCGTGGGTTATTTATACACAATAAAACCGTTTTATTCTTCCGGGGTATTATAGACAATAACCGTTGTATTCTTCCAGTTGTGGTATTTATAACAATAACGTTGTATTCTTCCCATGGGGTATTTATAGACAATAACCGTTGTATATTTCCGTGGGGGGTATTTATAGACAATAACCGTTGTATCTTCCGTGGGCGTTATTTATAGAACATAACCGTTGACTCCCCTGTATTAACAATAACTTAGTTTCCCATGCGGGTATATTATAGAAAATAACCTGTTGTACTCTTCCCGTGGGGTATTTATAAGACAATAAACCGTGTTTCTCCGTGGGATTAAACATAACGTTTCTCTTCGGGAAGATCGGTATTTACTGAGGACCAGACACATACCGTCGGTATCTCCAGGGGGTCTTAGAACGATTAACTCGGTTAGTAGCTTCGCGGAAGATGTGCTTGATGGAAGTGAACGATTTTAAATTATGACATAAATAACCGTGTACTGCTCCAGCGTGAGAGTAATTTATAAGAAAGAAAAGAACCGTTGTACTCTTCCCGTGGGAGATGGTGGGATTTATAAATTAAGAGAATAACCGTTATATCATGGATCTTCACGTGGTCGGTATTTATAGACAATAACACGTTTTTGTACTCTTCCCGTGGGTATTTATAGACAATTAACCGTTGTATTTTTCCCGATGGGGTATTGATAGAACAATAACGTTGTATTTCTTCCCCTGTGGGGTATTTATAAACAAACTAACCTTGTAATCTTCCCTGGGGATATTTATAGACATAACCGTGGTACTCTTCCACGGGTGCGCGTATATTTATAGACAATAACCGTCTGTTCTCCCGTGGTGGTATTTAACACAAAACCGGATTGTACTTCTTCCGAATGGGAATTGATAGACATAATACCGTTTATTCTTCACTCCCGCTGTGGTATTGGATAGACAATAAACCGTATGTAATTCTTCCCGTGGGAGTATGAAGATTTTATAGACAATAACCGTTGTATCTTCGTGGTGCCGTGGAGGTATTTATAGACAATATGCCTTTGTATTCTTCCCGTGGGGTATCTTATAGACAATAACCGTTGTTATTCTCCGTAGGACGGGTATTTATAGCACAATAAACCGTAGTATTCATTCCCACGTGGGGATATTTCATAAAGACAATAACCGTTGTATTACTCTCCCGTGGGGTTTTATAGACAATAACGCTTGTACTCTTCCGCGTGGGGTATTTATAGACAATAACCGGGTTGAATCCCGTGGGGTATTATAGTTGACAATAACCGGTTTACTTCCTCCCAGTGGGTCGGTATTTTAGATCATAACCGTTGTATTTTTTTGCTTCTCCTGTGGGTATTTATAGGAAACCAATAACCTGGTGTATTCTTCCCGTGGGTATTTATAGACAAAACCGTTGTATTCTTCCCGTGGGGTGATTTTATAGACAAACCGTACCCCGTGGGTTTATGCATAACGTTATTCTTCCGTGGGGGTTGTTATAAACAATAACTGTTTGTACTCCTTCCCGTGGGTATTATATAGACAAATAAACTGTTGTATATTCTTCCCGGGGGGTCTATTTAACAATACACCTTGTATTCTTCCCTGTGGGAATTTTTATAAGACAATAACTGTTTATTCTTCCCGGTGTGGGTATTTATACAATAACTGTGTATTCATTCCCGGGGGTATTTATACTCAACCGTTGGACTCATTCCCGTGGGGTATTATAGACAATAACCGTTGTGGCTTCACTCTTCACGCGTGAGTTATTTATAGACAATACCGTGTATTCTCCCGTGGGGTTATTATAGAATAACCGTTGGTATTCTTCCCGTGGGGTTATTTATAGACAATAAACGTGTATTCTTCCCGTGGGGTTATTTATGGACAAAACACGTTGTATTCTTCCACGTGGGGTAGTTATAGACAACATAAACCGTTGTATCTTTCCCCGTGGGTATTAAGACAATAACCCGTTGTATTCTTCCCGGTGGTGGTATTTATAGCAATAACCGTTGTATTCTTCCTCCGTGGGGTGATTATAGGACATAACGTTGTATTCTTCCCGTGGGGTATTTATAGACAATAACGTTGTATGTCTTTCCCGTGGGGTATTTATGACAATAACCGTGTACTCCCACTGTGGGTAGGTTTATAGCAAAAAATTGTATTCTTCCCGTGGGGGTATTAGAAGTAAAAATGATAGAGGGGTCAGGTATGAGAGCTAACGTGTTCTATCCGTTGCCTGGGTATTATAGAAAATAACCGTTGTTCTAACATGGTATGATCATAAACGTTTATAGTACTTCACGGGTTTTAAACAAGCGTGGTACTGGTTATTGTATAGACAATTAACCGTTGTATATTCCTGTCTGTGGGTGTTGTATATACAAGATACCGGTGGTTATTGCTTTCCGCGGTGGGGGGCGTATATAGAACAATAAACCTTGTACTACTTCCCGTGGGGTGTATTTTATAGACAATAACGTTGTATTTCTTACCGTGGGGGTATTTATAGGACAATAATCCTTTGTACTTCTTCTCCTGGGGTATTTTGATAGACAATAACAGTTGTATTCTTCCCGTGGGGTATTTTATAGACATTAACCGTTGTATTCTTCCCGTGGGGTATTTATAGACAATAACCGTTGTATTCTTCCCGTGGGGTATTTGTAGACAATAACCGTTGTATTCTTCCCGTGGGGTATTTATACACAGAAGTCAGAATAGCAAATAGTTGAGAGAACGGGGGGACTGGACCGCCAGTAACGTTATTAGGAAGAGCCGGGTGTTTTTCTAGTCACTTCATCAGAAAGGGCAGATTATAATCATTTGGGGCATCGTGGGGCATCGTGGGGCATCGTGGGGCATCGTGGGGCCTTGCACAGGCTGCTTCATTCTGTTCTAGGAAAGAGTTATGAGGAACTACTTATGTCTGGGCTATGTTACACGCTCTCGAACCTCTCGGGTTTGGCAGCTGCAATACCACATACTTGTAGGTAACATTCAACCTACTCCCTCCTTTGTTACTCCATGGCAGAAAGGACCTGCACTGCTCCCCACCCTTCTCTGCTGACTGTACCACGAGTGAGTTTATCACTCGTACAGTTTACATGTCGGACACGATCTGCCCTGCAGGGGCCGCTGTTCTCATGCTGGAAGTGTTCGTAGGGTTATTTATTTATTTATATAACGTGTTACAGGCAGTAATACAGTGAGAGTTACCTCTCGTTCTCACGCATGTCCCGGGCACAGAGTTATAACGTGTTACAGGAAGTAATACAGTGAGAGTTACCTCTTGTTCTCACGTATGTCCTGGGCACAGAGTTATAACGTGTTACAGGCAGTAATACAGTGAGAGTTACCTCTCGTTCTCACGCATGTCCTGGGCACAGAGTTATAACGTGTTACAGGCAGTAATACAGTGACAGTTACCGCTCGTTCTCACGCATGTCCTGGGCACAGAGTTATAACATGTGTTACAGGCAGTAATACAGTG
>WSYH01017454.1:548-11907 GCA_036426205.1 Ascaphus truei | reverse complement strand
GGAGAAAACATAACTTCACAGTATATTATTGTCCTTTAGGATACAATGTTACTCTTAACATGACTTTAAATTAAGTTAACATTACATTCATATAATGTACACAACAAAAAACGCTAAAGAATCACTGTGTACTGTAGTCTACAAAATGTGAAAGATAAAACAATAATAAAGTAACTACTGAGCACTTCTAATCATTAGTGTATCATATACAGACCTTAAACTATCCCTATGCTGATTGACGATGCTGCTGAAAAGAGATCGTTCCACAGTCCCAGACACTTCTCAAAAAAAACAGTGCAGCTTCCAAAAAGTGGGGAAAGAAAATAATAATAATAATAATAATAATAATAATAATATAGTGTAATATATTGATAAAAAAATACTTCACTTTATTATTATTATTATTATTGTTGTTTTTTTATTTCCTCATTTTGTTGAAGCTGCACTGTTTGTTTTTTATATAACATTACAGTAAGGCTTGTATTATACTAAGCGCGTGTGCGCGCAAGGCAAGGAAAAATACCTTTCTCCCTATGACAGTGTATCCAGTGTCCAGCACTTCAGACAGCGTTGGCACTGCAGCTGTGTAGGAATACAAAGAAATTTGTATTTTCGACAGGCTGCCATGCCACGTTACACTGTGAGCCAATCACAGTGAGGTCTACCCTTGTGATGTCATGGCCATGCCCCTTAGTTGCGCGCATCATTGTTTAGCCTATATGCACAAAACGCGGGCCCCACATGCATGTGCAATGTCGTGCGCACGCAAGCGCTTTCTATAATACAAGCCTTAGTTTGTTAAGGTTAACATGGGAACATTACCCCTGACCTTGAAATACAGTAGGGGTTTTACAGTATTTGGATGGATGTAATATCCCAGTTAGACATAATGTAACTATGATAGTGTCTGGAGTAATGCTAAGACATACTTCATGTAACGTTATTCGAAGATAACAAAATGTTATGCTATAATAACATATTGTAGGGTGAGCAGATTTTAAAAAGTAGAAACCGGAACACATTAAAACATTATTTATAAAACAAATTACATTACTTACATTCTCCCTCTCCCTCCCTCCCACCACTCTCTCTCCCTTCCTAAGTCCATTATCTCCATCCCTACCCCTATTCTCTCTCCCCTACTACTTATGGTAACTCCAATTCTCTCTCTTCCTCCCCCCTATTTTCTCTCCTCTTCCCCCCTATTCTGGCTTTCCCTCTATGAGGTTTTGCAAAATCCGTCCCGGGTTTTCTGAGTCTGGACTGGGATTTTGCTCTAGCTCGCCCTCTGTGGCAGAATCCTCCATTTTTGCTCCTGGCAGCTTTCTTTAAAAGGACAGCCCTGAAAGCAGGAAGTTGCCGAGCAAAGTTTCAGTTCATGATGAGTACATGCAACACACTTACCTTTGGTCTTCCTTGTTTCCAGACCCGGCTACGTACCTCGACCACCCCTGTCTTCCATCTGCCTCGACCTCTGCATTCTCATTAATTACACAACTCTGCTGCCAACCCTGACCTTCGGCTTACGACTCACTACTCTATCAGAACTCTGTCCTTCGGCTCAGGTCGGTTCTTTCATATTCCTACCTCAGCACTGCGGGTCCAACAGCATCAATTCCCCTTCACTCTTTGGAGATTGCGTTAGAGATTGCGGCGATCGATGGAAGACCCCTAGGACCCGTTACCATCATCCAGGAGTCCCTTCCCCTGGTAGTGAACATCAAAGTTCTACATAAGGAGCTACTCCCTTCATGGTAATCAATGCACCCTCAGCACCTATAGTATTAGGTATCCCTTGGTTGCGTGCCCACAACCCTACTGTCAACTAGTTAACAGGGCAAGTTACCACCTGGGACCAGCAATGTCATGGGACTTGTCTGTACTTCATCCCAGCTCTGACTTACCGCTTGTCGTCTGTAGCTCTCCCCGATGGCCTTACACTCGCACACCAGGATTTTCGGGTAGTTTTCAACAAGAAGCAAACCGAGGGGATACCACCGCTTCAGGCATTCAATTACCCAATCTACTTGTTTCCAGGAGCAATTCCACATATGTGAGTGTACATTGGCTGCTATTGTGTCAATAAATGTTTATGCCAAACCTGAAATGCGCTCCATTTATCCCCTTAATTATTCGGGGGAGTTGTGAGGAAGTGCACAGTGGGACAGTGCAGTCCATGAGATCACCTTGAAGTGTTCCAGTGCTTGGTACCAGAGGACTTCCCTTCTTAGAAATTACTCAAAGAACTTTATATTGGCCTGTACTTAAACATGGCCGTGTAAGTATTTTTTATATCTTATATATTATCCTCCACCCCACTCATACAGGTCATTATGTGACCGAGATGTTAATGAGGTCGTGAATCTCACTATATCAGGGTCTCTCTCTTCAGTCACTTGCTCCGAATTCAGTCATGCATGCGCTAGCTCGCTAAGAAAGACTCTGACACAAAGTTCAGCTTCAATCTCAGTACATGCGTTATCCCGGGGGTAACACAGGAACTGCTGCTTTATTATTCAGCTCACAAAGTTTATATAGCATAGCAATGGGGCGAGCCAGGGGTTGGGCTTAAGCCGTTTATATCTTGATCCGGGACACTCTTTCATCTCTCATTGGTGTACATTCCTTCGTGCATGGGTGCGTGATCAGCTCGTGAGTCAGCTGGTGCTGATAAGCCAGTTGTTTGTACATCTTTCATCAGCCGGATGTCTTCATTACAGGATAATCTCAGGGTGTGTTCCCGGATACAGGCGCCATCTTTACTGTACAATATCTGTTTGCATTGCTGAGTTGGATAACTTTCAGAATAATTGGATAAACATATATTCACATAATATTTTCTACCCTCACAATCCCCCCTTGAATCTCTGTTTATTCGTTCACTCCCTAGGGGATACAAGCTGTCCTACGATGTGGGGAATGGGTAAAGGATTTCTTCACTTGACTACTGGCACAATACATCCCTAACAGATGTTCATACCTTCCATCAAGACTGTCAACATCGTACATCAGCCTATGTTTTCCCCTACACAACCTTTCTTGTCCCTATTTTGCAGCTCTGAAGCTATCTGCAGTTAAATGAAAAAATGAAAATGTGCTAACTGTATCTGTGACACAAGGGGGAGCTTCTAGCGTTGAACCAAGCGCTAAGTGAAGAAGCGTGCATTTGAATAAGTGGCTGCTTTGAAGATGGGTATCACTTCCAAAGTCATAGACCACTAAACCGCAAAGTCAATTGGATAAGTGGTTTGCGGTCTAGATGAAGTGCCATCTTGTCAAAATGTATCCAGCGGTTTCATTAGCCACTTAAGCTGAAATTGTTGGAGTGTGTCTGCGGTTACAGATCAAAATCCAGCACAGATACATTGTATGCCGGCTTGTAACCCAGACCAATTATAGGTCAAACCGCAAACCACATCACAGAGCCCACTCAATTAAGTGGATAACTTGCGGTAGGAAAGAGCTAGCACTCTAATTTTTGGAGTGCAGTTAGTTACACACGTACCATGAACATACATATGCAGTGTTCAACAAATCCTGTTGCGCACAGGCCTGGGGTGACTGGATTTGACCCCGTGGCGACCTCCTCATGGCCACCCAAGCAGCGCACGCGGTTGCGCTGAAAAAATAAAGATTTTTTTTCGATAACCAGCAGCCTGATTGGCTGACAGGACTTGGCGGGCTGCCAAGATTTTTCCCCTCAAGGCCACGCATACACATCCTCTTCATTTCCTGCTGCTAAGAGGTTAGTAGATGGTAACGGGTGTTCCCTGCTTCCCTCCCGGTCCCTGTGTCAGCCCGCAGAGCGGGAGGTAGTAGCGGGTGTTCCCAACCTTCCCCCCCCAGTCCCCGCTTCCCCCCCAGTCTCCGTGTCAGCCCGCAGGGCGGGAGGTGGTAGCGCAGCCTCTCTGCCTCCAGCGGTCCCTACCACCCCCCTCCCACCCCACAGCCCCTCTGCCTCCCACGGTCCCCCCCCCCACCGTCTCTCTGCCTCCAGCGGGCCCTCTGCCTCTCGCAGTACCACCTCCGCCCCACAGTCTTTCTGCCTCCAGCGGGCCCTCTGCCTACCATGGTCCCATGGCAATGGGCTTCCCTTGCGTCCCGGCACTCCCATACCTCCGGCTTAGCCCTGCCTCCCATGGCCATCTGGGTTGCAGGAGATGGGTGTGGTGGGGGGGGAGAGTGTGAGTGTGGGTGGGGGCGAGTGTGTGTGTATGTGGGGGAGAGCGTGTGTGTGGAGGAGAGTGTGTGTGTGTGGGGGGGGAGTGAGTGTGTGTGTGTGACACCAGAAGTACCCACCCAGTCACCCACCCAGTCACCCACCCACATCACCCACCCAAGTAATTCACCCACCCACGACACCCACCCAAGTCACCCACCCAGTCACCCAAGTCAGCCACCCACTCAGTCAGCCTAAGTAAGGAAGCCACCCACCAAGTCAGTCAGCCACCCACCACCCACCCAGTCAGCCACCCACCACCCAGTCAACCACCCACCACCCAGTCAGCCATCCACCCACCCAGTCAGCCACCCACCCAGTCAGTCAGCCAGTCAGCCAGTCAGCCAGTCAGCCAGTCAGCCACCCACCCACCCAGTCAGCCACCCACCCAGTCAGCCAGTCAGCCACACACCCACCTAGTCAGCCAGTCAGCCACTCACCCAGTCAGCCACCCACCCAGTCAGCCAGTCAGTCAGCCACTCAGCCAGTCAGCCACCCAGCCAGTCAGTCACCCACCCAGTCAGCCACCCACCCACCGTGTCTCTCAGCCACCCACCTTCTCACTCTCTCACACTCTCTCTCACTCTCTATCATTCTCTCTCACCCTCTGTCTCTCTTTCTCACCCTCTGTCTCTCTCTCACCCTCTGTCTCTCTCTCACCTCTGTCTCTGTCTCACCCTCTGTCTCTCTCTCTCTCTCTCTCTCTCACCCTGTCTCTCTCTCTCACCTTCTGTCTCTCTCTCTCAACCTCTGTCTCTCTCACCCTCTGTCTCTCTGTCTCTCTCACCCTCTGTCTCTCTGTCTCTCTCACCCTCTGTCTCTCTGTCTCTCTGACCCTCTGTCTCTCTGACCCTCTGTCTCTTACCCCCTGTCTCTCTGTCTCTCACCCTCTGTCTCTCACCCTCTGTCTCTCTGTCTCACTCTGTTTCTCACCCTCTGTCTCTCTGTCTCTCACCCTCTGTCTCTCTGTTTCTCACCCTCTGTCTCTCACCTCTCTCTGTCCACACTCTTTCTGTCCCACACTCTCTCTGTCCTGCACTATCTCTGTCCCACACTCTCTCTGTCCCACACTCTCTCTGTCCCACACTCTCTCTGTACCACACTCTCTCTGTCCCACACTCTCTCTGTCCCACACTCTCTCTGTCCCACACTCTGGATCTGGATATTTTATTTACCCTGTATATCTTAACTGCCCTATAACTAGACCGAAATAACCTATACTGCTTTTTCCAGATCTGACTCAAGCTTCGCATGGGAGACATCGGAATCCCCCCTAACACAGAAGACAGGTAGGGAACACCTCCCCTCCAAAATATAACATTGCAGGAATGAGGTATCTGGACATTGAGGGACTGCGGATCAGGTAAGATCCCAGGTGGGAATGCTGCTTTAGATATTGTGAAGCGGGGGCATCCAGACACTGGTCAAGGGGTTAAGGAAACTAGTCATTCACATCTGTTTTTTTTTTCTAGATCCGACATTTATACACACACACACACACACACACACACACATAACAAGGACTAATTGTAGTAAAATGTAATACAATAAATAAACTTATGTCAAAATCGAATGTTGTTCTTACTAGGAATTTATTCAATTTATGTATTTTTTTTAAGCAGGGCTGGGGGCGGGTCTAGGGGCGGGATTGGTGGCTGGCGGGACTAGGGGCGAGATTGGGGGCAGGATTGGGGGCAGGACTAGGGGCGGGATTGGGGGCGGGACATGGGGAGGGATTGGGGGCAGGACTAAGTGGCTTGTAGATTTTTTTGGTTCGGCGAGTAGATTTTTGGGTGATTTGTCGACCACTGTACATATGAATTTTATATTTGTTACATACTGTATGCAGAACATACATTTATAAACATACTGTATTTCAATGGTGTTTAAAATGCAAAGGATGAATGAATGAATAATGCAAAGGAATAATGCAATGAATCCATTAACATGTCCATATGTTATGGATGAATGAGCTGAGGGATTTTTCATCTCTGGACTTCAAAGGGCACCCTGCTAAGGTGGTGCCCCAGTGTCAACAGAAGTCCGGAGTTGAAAAGCCTCAGAGACCCTAGGTGTTAGGGTGGCCGGGATATTTGTAAGTACCAGATAGCGGTGTGAAGTATGGGCACTTCACACTTGGTAGCCAAACCCCAGACTCACGGTCGCCAGGTAAGAGTTTGGGTGCTGTATGCTAAGTAGCTCAGGTTTGAAGTTAGCACATGCTCTGTGCAAACCGGGAAGCAACTTCTGCCCTTTTTGTAAGGTACTGGTAAGTCTGGGATAGGTGTGGAAAATTGTTCCCATGAGAGGATTGGGTATATATGTTAGGTATAGGACCCTTAACCCTATAAAAAATGCCTGCAGCCCAGTCCCAGTCAGATTCATCTCAGATTTTACCAAGAAGCGTTCAAGTACAGCATCAGCGGTTCCAGAGTGTGAGGGGTTAACTACACACAGCATACAGACAGGCAGGAGGCACAGCACACAGACTCAGAGGCAGGAGGCAGGAGGCAGGAGACACACGCAGGACACAGCCACACCTCTCTCTGCTGCACACTTTTTCTCTGCTGTTTTGCCCCACCCCCAGGCTCCTGCCACCTTCTCCTGATTGGCTGTTGCTGTGTAATGCAGCCAATCAGGATGGAGCAAGCTGCCCAGCATTTTAGCAGAAGCTCTGCTCTCTCCCTTTTCGCACCGGTTCTGTGAACTGAGGAAAATTTAGGTACAGGTTCACACGAACTGGTGAGAACCGGCTGAATCCCACTGCTGGGTAGAAGGGAAGTCATTGGGGAATGATGGAGGTAGGTGAGGAGAGTGAAGGAGGTGGGGGAGGTAAAGGAAGTTGGAGGTGGGGGAAATGAGGGTTGGAAGAAGTGGGGGGGAGTGAGCATGGTGAGAGGTGGGGGGAACTGAGGAAGGTGAGGGGAGTGAGGGAAATGAGAGTTGGGGCAGGGAGTGATGGAGTTGGGAGGTCTTTTGGCAGACAACAATACATAAGATGGTCCGCAGGATCAGAACCGAGTATGTATAGTGCTGTATACATTTTTTCCTCTAATGTTTTTCTTCCCTTAGCCAACAGCATGTGTTGTATGTCTATGCATCTGTACTCTTTTTCATCTTCCTAATTCTTGTCTTTGACAGTGTGGACAATGATGAACCATCTGCAGCAGTTTTGGAATATTCTGCAGAAGAAGTATTATATTCCAGTGTCTGAGACCAGCACCAGATTAATGAGATTTGGGCTTGACTTTTGGACGTGTGAGGGAAAGTGCTGTAATCTACATGCACTGTTTATCCAGATGCCAAGTGATATGCGTGGACATTATATTATTTTCTGCTTCTGTCTCCTAACCAATATTTTCCTATTATGGCAGAGTGTTTCCCATGAAAATGGATGTTAACAAATTTAAATGAGTTGATCAGTTGTGTGCATGGATTGTGTGGAGGAAAGTTTGAGCATGTTATATTTTGATGTTATGAGGCATCTGTCACTTTCCACTATGGCATTCCGGAAAAAAAACCTTATCCCTGAAAGCTCGTCCAAAGCATCAACTAAAACTTCATATGTGGGGGCAATCTCTAGACTTTGACCAGGAGCAATAGTTATATTTAATCTCATTCCAGCTTCAGTGTTGTGAAACAGTAGTACTCTAGCTGTATCTGAATGTGACCCTGTCACATTACCTATAACAGTGTTACATTTGTTTTTTCTTCAGGAAACATTGGTTATGTGTACTTCTAGGAGACACAGAGAGGGTTACAGGCACACTGTAAGACTGTGTGCCTGGTTCCTTTCCTCCTTCTCTGGTACTTCTAGGAGACCATTATTTTCTGGCAGCACCATCCATTATTTTTCAAAGATAACACAGTGTATCTGCTACATTTATTAAGGACCGTAGATTCAACCGGGTCCAAACTCTGCCACAAGTACTGAAAATTATTTGAATAGTAGTATTCTATTAACTGTACTATACTGTGCTGTTGTGTATGCTTGTTTTATTCTTGGCAATAACCATACTGTTATGTCTCTATATTTGCATATCTCTATTTGAAGCCCATAGCATTGATGTGGCATGCACTGAAACATCCTCTGAGAAAATGTGTGATTCCGGCAAACAAAGATGACCTATTGAAGGGGATCCTGAAGTACTGGGATGAGTGTCTTACTGTGGAAACTAGCAATAATTAAATAAATCATATAAATAATGTGTTATTTTTTGGTTATTGAAAGAATTGAAATGGCAATCAGGATTCAATTTTATAAAATCATTGCCATATTTTTCACACTAAACATTTTTTGTTTTAACATACAGTATGTTTTTTTTTACTCTTCCATGTACAAGTATCGGGAATAGCTGATAAGTATTGACCACTGATAGGATGTGAACATCTTCATCAGATTTGAGCATTGGTTAACAAATGGACGGTTGATCAGTGAAAAAATCATTCTCGCTTTTAAAAATACATGCAAATTAGGGTATATCAGGCGACCTTAGGTTCATATGCCACACCCAGCTCAGACATGGACACGCAGGGGGAGGGAAGGGTGCATTTACATGAATGCTGACTGTGAGAGCAGCATGATGAGTTGGGGAAGGTACAGTATGCAGTCTTTGCCTATAGTAGAACATGAATATAACGTGAAAACTACATTACAGTGGCGACCAATTTTATTCTTACTTGGCTAGCTCCGCGAATTTCAGAAGATCCCGGTGATGTGCGGTTTTGTGTCGTTTTCTCCCGGGGTGTATAGCGTTATTTTCGCGGCTGTGATTTAAGCATTTTATTCCCGCTGGCTGCAATACTGCAATGCCGTGTAAAAACGCATGGGGGCGTTTGCGAGCTGTTGTCTCTGAAGTCTAATACCTTCGCGGTTCAACCTGCAGTAAACCTCCAGTAAAATTGCATATTTAATTTATTTTAAAGTACAATACTGTACATGCTCGGACCCTGTTGGGGTGAAGTGAGGGGGTTCCTAACATCTGGGGGAAAATTAATTTTAATTCTATGGTGAGTACTGTCTTGTTGCCGTATTATTTTGGTGGGGCTGGCTGGGTACTTCTTTAGGGGGCTGACCATTACTGTACATTAAAACTTTTCTTTTTTTTTCCTCAGAAAAGAAAACGGCTAATGGGGGGATTTCGATGGATAATATTGTACTGTATGCTGATGTTTTCCGGCCGTACAGTATACTGTGTATATCCCGGGGGTAACACAGGAACTGCTGCTTTATTATTCAGCTCACAAAGTTTATATAGCATAGCAATGGGGCGAGCCAGGGGTTGGGCTTAAGCTGCTTATATCTTGATCCGGGACACTCTTTCATCTCTCATTGGTGTACATTCCTTCATGCATGGGTGCGTGATCAGCTCGTGAGTCAGCTCGTGCTGATAAGCCAGTTGTTTGTACATCTTTCATCAGGCCGGATGTCTTCATTACAGGATTATCTCAGGGTGTGTTCCCGGATACAGGCGCCATCTTTACTGTACACTATCTGTTTGCATTGCTGAGTTGGATAACTTTCGGAATAATTGGATAAACATATATTCACATAATATTTTCTACCCTCACAATCCCCCCTTGAATCTATGTTTATTCGTTCACTCCCTAGGGGATACAAGCTGTCCTACGATGTGGGGAATGGGTAAAGGATTTCTTCACTTGACTACTGGCACAATACATCCCTAACAGATGTTCATACCTTCCATCAAGACTGTCAACATCGTAGGAGTCTCTCTCCCCAGATACCCTGAACCTCACAATAGAGAATTACGCATAATATATTTCTGCCTTGGGGGGCCTCGGGTAGGCATATCCGAGTTAGCTTTAGTTTGCAAAAATGATTCCAGTTCACTTCCTGTATTCATCATTGTTTCTGCTCCGACCACTTTATACATTAGTTTCCGATAAAGAGGAATGACACAGCAAAGCACAAGGATAGCAAAGACAAATAAACATAATAAAATCAGTCCAATAGTCGTGAGAATTGACTTCCAACCTCCAGTCCAATCTGCCAGCCAGTTGGCCCAGTTGGTATCCACCCCTGAATTTCTCTTAACTTCTGCCGCTAGATCCCTGATCTGGTTGAGTGCTTTAACCGTCTTTCCATCTATCACAGAGTTTTCTGGGATAAACGTGCAACATTCTTCTCCAAACATTGAACATACCCCCCCTTTCTCTGCTAAAAGCATATCCAAGGCCATTCGATTTTGAAGAGTCATTCGGGTATTTGGCCCTAGTTCCTCAATTATACCTTGGAAAGCGTCCCTACTATAATTGATAAATCTTTGTTGGTTGTAATACAGATAATTGATCCAATCAACATTTTTATTAATTTGTACTTGGGGAACCATTGATGCGAATCCAGCAAAAATCTGGTCTTGGGCCTTAAATTCATCAGGGACCCCCCTTGGAACCCCTATGGCATCTCTATATACCAGATTATCACTTTGCAGGGCTGTTGCTATACTTCTTTTTGATCTCGACAGAGAGAGAGACTTCCTGAATAGGCACTGCTCTTCTGGTTCCCATGGGAGTATTCTGAAAGGCATAACTACCTTAACTAATGCACACTGTCCTTGCCACATTTGGGGTAGAATATTTCGGAGTTTACCATTTCCACATAACCAATATATATCAAGCATATGGCCAGTGTGATCCTGGAGGTCGGCAGAAGATGTAGACGAGTTAGAAACGCAAAACCCTGGGTTAAATCTTCCTAAATTTGTTCCCGTATCGTTATTTGCTATAAAGCATGTATAATTTCCGTTATGTACTATAACTTCCCTAGGGGGTTTAACGCTGGTTTTCAGGGATACCAGTGGTCTTAACTCTGGACAGTCAGTAGAGTTCTTACCTCTTAATAGAGTAATCAGGCATTCTGTTTCATTGTCGGAGAGTAACAGAGGAACCGTAGTTAGATGAGCATTAGCGGCTGCACAGGCTATACAGCTGACATTCTGCCCAGAACTTTTAACCGTATATTTTACCCATTCTAACCACAGATTCTTCCTAACATCTGTCTGTGTTTCTATTCGGAATACATCTTCCCATGTCAAGCCCGGAATAGGTAATACCTCTTGAATTCGGGCATCTAATTTTTCTTTATTAGCGGGTTGGGAGGTTGGTGACACGGGTCTA
>WSYH01017453.1:0-11907 GCA_036426205.1 Ascaphus truei | reverse complement strand
CACTCTCTCAGACACACTCTCTCTCACTCTCTCAGACACACTCTCTCAGACACACTCTTTCACTCTCAGACACACTCTCTCTCACTCTCTCAGACACACTCTCACTCACTCTCTAAGACACACTCACTCACTCTCTCAGACACACTCTCACTCACTCTCTCAGACACATACTCTCACTCTCTCAGACACACTCTCACTCTCTCAGACACACTCTCACTCTCTCAGACACTCTCTCAGACACACTCTCCCTCAGACACACTCTCTCTCTCTGACACACACTCTCTGACACACTCTCTCAGACACACTCTCTCTCGCTCTCTCAGACACACTCTCTCTCACTCTCTCAGACACTCTCTCACTCACTCTCTCACACACTCTCTCTCACTCGCTCTCTCAGACACACTTTCACTCGCTCTCTCAGACACACACTCTCACTCTCTCAGACACACCCTCTCTCACTCTCTCAGACACACTCTCACTCTCTCAGACACAGTCTCTCACTCTCTCAGACACACTCTCTCACTCTCTCAGACACACTCTCTCTCACTCTCTCAGACACACTCTCACTCACTCTCTCAGACACACTCTCACTCACTCTCTCAGACACACTCTCACTCACTCTATCAGAAACACTCTCACTCTCTCAGACACACTCTTACTCTCAGACACACTCTCTTTCAGACACACTCTCTCTCTGACACACACTCTCTGACACACACTCTCTTTCACTCTCTCAGACACACTTTCTCTCACTCTCTCAGACACACTCTCACTCTCTCAGACACACTGTCTCTCACTCTCTCAGACACACTCTCACTCTCTCAGACACACTCTCTCTCACTCTATCAGACACACTCTCTCACTCTCTCAGACACACTCTCTCACTCTCTCAGACACTCTCTCTCACTCTCTCAGACACACTCTCTCTCACTCTCTCAGACACACTCTCTCTCACTCTCTCAGACACACTCTCTCTCACTCTCCCAGGCACACTCTCTCTCACTCTATCAGACACACTCTCTCAGACACACTCTCTCTCACTCTCTCAGACACTCTCTCTCACTCTCTCAGACACACTCTCTGTCACTCTCTCAGACACACTCTCTCGCACATTCTCAGACACACACTCTCTCTCACTCTCCCACACTCTCTCAGACACACACTCTCCCAGACTCTCTCACACTCTCAGACACACACTCTCTCAGACACACACTCTCTCAGACACACGCTCTCTCACTCTCTCTCACTCTCTCAGACACACTCTCTCTCACTCTCTCAGACCACACTTCCTCCACTCTCTCAGACACACTCTATCTCACTCTCTAGACACACTCTCTCTCACTCTTCAGACACACTCTCTTCTCACTCTCTCAGACACACTCTCTCGCAATCTCTCGACACACACTCTTTCAGGACACACACTCTCTCAGACATAAATCTCTCAGACACACCACTCTCTCAGGACAACACACTCTCTCAGACCACACACTCTCAGACCACAACTCTTTCAGACACACACTCTCAGACACACACTCTCTCAGACACACAATCTCTCGGACAACACACTCTCTCAGACACACACTCTCCCAGACACACACTATCCCAGACACACACTCTCCCAGACATTACACTCTTACTGATACCCACACACACATTCTCCCAGTCTCTCACTGATACACACACACACTCCCAAGGACTTCTCACTGATACACACACACCGTCACTGATACACACAGTCACTGATACGCACACACACAGTCACTGATTACACAACATCCACACAAGTAATGATGACACAACACACACAACACAAAGTCCACTGATACACACACACACACAGTCACTGATGCACACACACACAGTCACTGACACACTGTCACTGATACACACACAGCACGGATACACCCAACACAACACAGTCCCTGATATATACACACACAAAGTCACTGATCACACACACACAAAACAGTCACTGATACACACACACACAAACACAATCACTGATACACACACACACAGTCACTGATACACACCCACCGTCACTGATACACACACACACACAGTCACTGATACACACACACAGTCACTGATACACACACACAGTCATGATACACACACACACACACAAACACAATCACTGATACACACAAACACAGTCACTGATACAACACACACAGTCACTGATACACACACCACACACAGTCACTGATACACACACACATAAACACATCCTGTACCACACACCAGTCACTGATACACACCACACAGTCACTGAGTTCAACACACAACAACACAGTCACTGATTTACACACACAGTCAATGTACACACACACACAGTCACTGATACACACACACACAAACACAATCACTGATACACACACACCCAGTCACTGGATACACACACCACACAGTCAATGATACACACACACACACATCACCTGATACAAACACCCACACAGTAACTGATAACAAACACACAGCACTGATACACACCACAATCCACAAGCATTGATACACACACGTCACGGACTACACACACACAGTCACTGGACACACACAGTCACTGGCGCACACACCACAGTCACCTGATTACACAACCCACACACACCAGTAAACTTATACACACACACACACACAAAGTCATGATCACACACACACCACAGTCACTGATGCACACACACACACACAGTCATGACACACTGTCACTGATACACACACAGTCACTGATTTACACAACACACACAGTACTGATATATAACACACACAGTCACTGATACAAAACACCCACACCACAGTAACTGATAAAAGTACACACAACAAACACAATCACTGGATAACACACCACAGTCACTGCTAATCAAACACAAGTCACTGATACACACAAACACACACAGTCACTGATACACACACACAGGTCACTGATAACACAAACAGTCACCTGATACCACACACACACCACTAAACACAAGCACTGGATACACACAAAACACAGTCACTGATCACACACACAGTCACTGATACACACAACACAACGTCACTGATACACACACACGTAAACACAAATCATGATAACAACACAACCACCAGTAATGATTACACCACACACAGGCACTGATACACATACACACACACACAGTCACTGATACACACACACAGTCATGATACACAACACACACGCACTGATACAACACACACACAAACACAATCACTGATACAACACACACCACCCAGTCACTGATAAACACACACACAGTTCACTGATACACACACACACCACCAGTCAGGATACAAACACACACAGTAACTGATACAAACACACAGGTCACTGATACACACAAACACAACAGTCATTGATACACACAAAGTCCCAACCGTGATACACACAACACAGTCACTGACACCACCACAGTCACTGATACACACACACACAGTAACTGATATACATACACACACACACAGTAACTGATTACACCACACCCACACCACAAAGGTTCACTGACACACACAAACACACACAAGGTCACTGATGCACACACCACACAGTCACTGACAACTTTCACTCGAATACACACACAGTCACTGATACACACACACACAGTCAATGATATATTACACCACACAGGCACTGCTACACACACACACACACAGTCATGATACACACACACCAAACACAATCATGATACACACCCCACACAGTCACTGACTACACACACACAGTCACTGATACACCACACCACACGTCACCTGATACACACACACAGTCACGATACACACACCACAGTCACTGATAAACACACACCACACACACGAAACACAATCACGACATACACACAAACACAAGTACTGATACACACACACAGGTCACTGAATACACACACACACAGTCACTGATAAAACACACACACACAAAAAACACAATCATGATACACACAAACCCAGTCACTGATTGATTACACACCACACAGTCACTGATACACACACCACACACACAGTCACTGATACACACCACACCCAGGTCACTGATACACACACACAAACACAAACACAATCACTGATACACACAAACACAGTCACTGATACACACACACAGTCACTGATACAACAAACACAGTCACTGATACACACACACATAAACACAATCACTGATACACACAAACCCAGTCACTGATACACACACACAGTTCACTGCATACACACACCACACACACAGTCACTGATACACACACACAGTCACTGATACACACCACACACACACAAACACAATCACTGATACACACACACCCAGTCACTGATTTACACCACACACACGTCAATGATCACACACCACCAGTCACTGATACACACACACAAACACAATCCACTGCATTACACACACACCCAGTCACGGATACACCACACACAGTCACGATACACAACACCACACACACAGTCACTGATACACACACACAGCGTCACTGATACACACACACACAGTCACTGATACACACACACCACAAACACAATCACTGATAAACACACACCCAACGCGAGTTGTGACCTACGTGTGAGGAGTGTCAGACCAGGTTACACGGCACACAGACACCCCACGGATGCAAACACCTGCCCACTCCTACCCTACCGCGAACCGCTCAGCGGCACAGGGGAACTTCCCCCCTAGAAACGATGAGCCACTGAGTACAAACAGCTACACACAAGTCGTACCTGGATACAAACACACAGTCAGGGGCAGTGGGATATTAGCAGTCAGGCACAGCACCAACAACAAAAAAGTAGGTCATTGAGATAGACAAAACCTAGAGTCACACAAAAGCTTGGAGATGATGGAGCAACGACACACAGGTCACGGCTGACACACCAATAAAAGCAGTCAACATGCTAGACGGGGCAGCAACACACCAAGTTCAGCTGGATACACCACACAGCACAGGTAGACTGGATAACACACAGCGACAAACACCCAAAGGTACACTGAATAGCACTGCACAACAACGACGGAAGCGTCACTGATGTCCACCACAACACGAGATCAGTCAGTCTAAGACAACAGCTGTCAGACCTGAAACGCCAAACAGCAAGAGTCACCGCTGCGTACCACAGCACGCCAAACACGCAAGGTCAGACTGAAGTAGATTTACGACACAGCCCACAGTGCACTGATTTACAACACACACCAAAACGAGGCAAAGTCAGCTGATAAACCACACAACACACAACAAAAAGAACAACCAATCAACTGATACGAACACGACCACAGTCAGCGAGATGAAATACACACACACCCGTGCACTGACTTAACTTCACACCCACTCACACACGCACACAAGACAGTCACTCCTGTCACACAGTAACCAAACAAACAACACACAGAGAAAAGTGAACACGTGACATAACACACACACACAAGTCACTGAGACAAAACAGAACACAGAACAGGACCAGCAAACACAATCACTGAATGGTACACACAAGCAGATCACAACGAGTCACGGGTAGAGAACACACCACAGTAACTGATAACAGGCACAAGCACACAGTCCACTAAGATAGAGCAAACAGAAAACACATAAAACACACATAGGCAAATCGGAATAAAGAAACCAGGACAGAACACCACAACCCAGTCAATGATACAGCACACCCCAGTCACGGATTACACGCAACACACACACACAGGCACTGAGACCAACACACACAGTCACTGATACCACACCACACACAAGTCACTGATACACACACAAACACAAACACAATCACTGAATAACACAACACCCCAGTCACTGATACACACCAAACACAGGCAACTGATACACAAACACATACGTCACTGATACAAACACCACCACAGTCGGACTGGAGACAAAAAAAACCACCAAGGCCCTAGAGTACACAGCACAAACACAGCAAGGGGCATAGGAAGATACAACACACGGGTCCCTGTAAGGGGAAAAAAAAACAAAAAGCACGTACAACAGGCACGGACACCACACAACATGACAGCAGGCACACGCACACACCCCCCACTCGACACAAATGGCACAGCACACACACACAACACACACACAAACACCTCACGACACACAGCAGCACATACACCAAACACAGTGCACAACACCACACACAGCCACAGTCACTGCATAACACACACACACACACATGCCACTATTACACAAATCACACAACACACACAGGTAACTGCTAACACACGGATACACCAACACACACGGTCACTGATACACGCACACAAAAAGACCATGATACACACACAAAGCAAAAACACAAGGCACTGAGAAAACACACACAACAGGGCACGGAGCACAGCACACAACACACACACAGCACACAATCACACTTATCAAACATACACACTACACACACAGCAAGCACACACACATCACACACCAACACCACAACACTACACACACCCCCCACCCCCCCCCACACACAGTCATGCAAGCAATACGAGCAAGAAAATGAACACAAACAAAGGTCAATGATACAACACACAACAGTCAATGATACACAACACACAGTCACTGATACAACGCTCAACAGCCAGCCTATACTCATGATCACACCACACAAACACACAAGCAAAAGACCAACACATCAACACCACACAAATAAAAAAACACACACACACAAAGCAGCACAGCACAAACACACACACACAACACGACGCACAACCACACACACACACACAACACCACCACAGACTGATACACACACACAGTCACTGTATACACACACAGTCACTGGATACACAACGTCACTGATACACGCACCAACACACACACCACAACGTCCACAGATACACACCAACAGTACTAATTACACAACAGGCACTGATGATACACACACACACACAGTCATGGATACACACACACCACAGTCACTGAATACAACACAACACTCTTGTCATGGGATACACAACAAACTACGTCACTTCACAGGAAGAGAAGGAACAAAAACGATTAGGACAGCTTAGTGCAGCTAGCGCAGCACCACGACGATTGAACAAGGTCACTGATACACCTTCGAACCCAAGTCACTGATACACACATACACACATTACACACACACCACAGCTCACGATACAAACACACAGTCAAGCTGCATTACCCCACACACATCAGTCACTGATGACACCACCACACACACACACCAACACACACACACACACACACACACACACACCACACACACACAAACACACACCACACACACACCAACACACAGCACAACCCAGGTACACTAGATACACACACACAGGTCACTGATACACACAGCAACACACAACAAACAGCACACCAACAGTGCAAGTGAGTACACACCGCACAGCACCACACAGCTCACTGATATACAAAACACCCCAGTCACTGATACAAAAACACAACAGTCACACTTGATACAAACACACAGTCCACTGATAACAAGAAATGGCTAGCACACAACACACACAACCACACGGACCACAGTCATGATTACCACACACACCATAGTCACTGGATACACGCATCACAGTCACCTGCATAACACACACACAGTCACTTATACACAACACACAGTCAATGATACACACAACAACAGTCACTGATACAGCACACACACAGGGACACTGATACACACAGCACACACCACACACACAACACACTGTAGCACTGAGACAACACACCCACAGTCCACTGATCAAACACAACACACAGTCACTGATACACACACACAGTCATGATAACGACACACACACACAACACTGATACAGCACCCAGTGGAGAGCAGCAAGGGCAGCGCACGGATGTGCTGTGGAATGGGGAGGGGAGAGATGGGAGGGGGGAAGGGGAGGAGGAGGGAAAAGACAGGCAGACCAATGGCAGGACGAGACTACCCTGCACACACAGTCACTGTACACACACCACACCACAGTCACTGATAACACACACACAGCCTGATACAATCCAGTGGAGAGCAGTGGAAAGCAGAAGGCAAAGAGGTGACGGAAAGGTGAGTAGACCTGGGACTGGGGAGGGACGAGGGGGGAGGAGGAAAGAACAGGAGACCCAGTGCCAAGGAGCGGCCCGTGCAACACATCAACTGATACGAAACACACCACAGAGTAACACAGATACACAACACACAACACACAACACACACACCCACGATATCAGATATACACAACACACACAGATACACCAAACACCAAGAGCACACACAGCACACGTGGGGAGCAGAGGGGCGGAGTGAGGATGTGACCGTGACTGGGGGGGAGGAAGGAACGGCAGGAGATCCGTGCAGGTGGCTCCTCTGCATACAAAGTCAATGCTACAACACATACACACACCCACAGATCGCACAAACACAACACATCAAGATGCACACACATCCACACACAAACACAGATACACCAACACCAAGATATACACCCACACACGAGATACATACAAGAACAGCTACAAACACAACAGATACACCACACATGTTACAGATGACACAAACATACACACACACACTGGAGAGCAGAGGCAGCAACGGATGTGAAGTGGAACTGGGGGCGGGGGGAAAGGCCAGGAGATCTGTGGCAGGCAACAGCCTCCTGCCTCACCATGCACACCACCGCCAGGAAAGGCAAATGTACAACCCCCTCCCCCCCAGCAACCCCCACTACATTCTTACATATCACCCGGGGCAGAAGGGGACTGGACACCGCGCAGACCACACGCAAGACAGACAAAGGCAAGGAGCGGGAAAGGCCAGACACACAAACAACTACACCGATGTGATTGCACCAAAAGGACGGAAGTTACGCGAAGAGCTTCCTCTGAAAAACTGCAGCCAAATACCAACCTGGACTGTGGCACCGGCGGGCATATAAACGGAGGGATGTAGGGGTAGAGGATAATCAGAAGGGATGGTAAGGAGGGAGGGATAAGTTGCCGCCGCCCCTCTAGAAGCCCACGGCGCAACCAGGGCACCGAGGCGCACAGTTGGGAACACATGCCTCTAAACCCATTCCTATTCTTTTACCCCACATCTCTCTTTAAACCACCGAGTACTCTGTCTTGCTCCCCGCCAGTCTTCTGGGCTTAACTCTAATGCACTGCTGCCTCATGCGACCCAATGTCCATGCCTGTCATTCCTCCTAAAACACAATCCATCCTGTTTCGCCCGACAAGTAAGCCAACCTGAAGTATCACACACAGCACAGGTCATATGAGACAACACGACACACCAAACACCAAAAATATCACTGATACACACACGACAAGACCAGTCATGATTACAACCACAAACACCGTCATGTACAAACCACACACAACAGTCACTGATACAACACACATACACAAAGATCAGTGATATCACACACACGTCCGCTGATACACCCACCACACACACAAACACAACGCACGATCACTGAACAACACAAAATAACAACGAGTCAACTGATACAACCACACAGTCACTGATCACACCCACACACACAGTCACTGTACACATCAAAAATAAACACAATCAACTGTCGATACACACCAACAACCCAGTCACTGTGATAGCGAGGGCAGCACAGTCCACGCGAACACCAACACACCACACAGTCACTGAGATAAACAACACAGCAGTAACTGATACACACACACATACACCGGTCAGGCGTGATACACACAACACACAGGCACACAATCACTGATACACACACAACAAGCAATGATACACACACCACCACAGTCATGATCACACACACACACACAGTCACTGGATACAAACACACACAGTCACGACTACAAAACACACAGTCATGAGACAGCACACACACCAACAGGGGCGAGGGATAGAGACACACCAGGGGGCAGCGGAGACGGCATGCATCAAACACAGGGCACGGACACACACACACAACACACACCACACACCACACCACACACACACACACCCACACACACACAAACACACACACACACAACGACACACACCACACACACAACACACACACACACACACACAGTAATGTGACACGACAACAACAAACACAGTCACATGATAACACACATACACAACACACACCACAGTCCACTGATTACACACAATACCCACACACAACACACAGTCACTGATACACAGCAAACACAGACACTGATAACACACACAACAAAACACCAATAAGTCAACGTGACGTACCACCACACACCCACACGTCAGGACATCCACAACACACACACACACACACACACCACACACAAACACGGACTAAACAGCACACGCACACACACACACACACCACACAGACACACACAACACACATCACACACACACACCACAACACACACGAGTCACACGGAGGACCACACACACAACAGTCACACTGGATAGCAAACCACACAGTTCACGGCAGTCCACCAATACACAGGCACGGGGACAACACTACACCAGGCATGAGACACACACAGGCAAGCCAACACACACACAGAACACCACACAAACACAACACTCAAACACACCACAACAAAAAAAAAAACACAACAACAAAAACACACACAAACACACACAAAGTAAATGATCACACACACCACACACTGATTCACACACAGTCACGGAGAACACAGTCACGGCATACAAACCACACCAACACACACACAGTCACAGATACACACACAGTCACTTATACACACACAGGCACTGATACACACACACACACAGTCACTGATACACACAACACACGTCACGATACACACACACTGTCACTGATACACACACAGTCACTTATACACACACAGGCACTGATACACACACAACACAGTCACTGAGACCCACACACCCCAGGCAGGCTACACACAGCACCCATTAACCACACACACCACAGTCACTGATCCAAACACACAGTCACTGAGAACACACCAACAGATACGGAGACACACACACACACACACACACCCCGACACACCACAACCACACGACACATCACACATCACACACACACACACCACACACCACACACAAACTCACCAAACAGCAAGAGCACCACACCAGGTCACTGATTAAACCCACCACAGTCACTGTTACACAAACACACACACACCCACACACAGTCACGGATGACACACACACACACAGTCCACTTTCGCCATATACACACACAGTCCACTGATAAAAAACACAACAGTAATGATCAAAAAAAAAGTCAATGAAAAATCACAAACAACACCACAACACAAACACAGTCAATGTACCACACACACATAAGTCACTGATACACACCACAGTCCCGATACACAAACACAGTCAACTTTATACACACAACAGTCAACTGATTACCACACACAGTCACTGATACAACACCACAAAGACACTGATACAACACACACACACACACACACACCCACACGTCAATGATTAAACACACACAGTCCACGGATACACAAACACACCACACAGTCACTGCGTTACACACAAAACAGTCACTGATACACACACACCACACACACACTGATACAAGCACACAGTGGAGAGCATAGGCAGCGACGGAGGAGGACTGGGGGGGAGAAGAGGGAGGGGGGGGGAAGGAGGAGGAAGGAGGAGGGAGGAGGAGAAAAAAGCAAGGCGATCCATGAAGGCGGATCCCTGCACACAGTCAATGATACCACACCCACAGTTCACTGATATTACACACCCACACCACTGATACACATTACAACAGTGGAGAGCAGGGAAAGCAGAGGGCGCGACGGATGTGAGGTCGACTGGGGGGGGAGGGAAGAAGAAAGAGGGGAGGAGGAATGCCAGGGACCGTGCAGGCGGGCTCCGTGCACACAGTCACTGATTACACACACACCAGAGTACTAAAGATACACACAAACACCGAACACACCACACAAAAACACACACACACACCCCACAAAAGGATCCAGATATACAAACACA
>WSYH01017452.1:0-11908 GCA_036426205.1 Ascaphus truei | reverse complement strand
GTGTCAGAGCGTGAGTGTCAGAGCGTGAGTGTCAGAGCGTGAGTGTCTGAGCGTGTGAGTGTCTGAGAGCGTGCGTGTGTGAGAGCGTGCGTGTGTGAGAGCGTGCGTGTGTGAGAGCGTGCGTGTCTGAGAGCGTGAGTGTCTGAGAGCGTGTGTCTGAGAGCATGAGTGTCTGAGAGCGTGAGTGTATGAGAGCGTGAGTGTCTGAGAGCGTGAGTGTCTGAGAGCATGAGTGTCTGAGAGCGTGCGTGTCTGAGAGCGTGAGTGTCTGAGAGCGTGAGTGTCTGAGCATGATAGTCTGAGAGCGTGAGTGTCAGAGAGCATATTAAAAATGCATAACTATGTTTTTTATTCATGTACAATGGCGGCCGCCTTTATTCTAAATCGGCAGCTCTCTGATAATCCCGGTCAGATGCGTTTTTTTTTGGTCCGGAGTGAATTGCGTTATTTTAGCGCTCGTGATATTAGCATTTTATTCTCGCTGTCTGCAATACTGCAATGCCGTGTAAAAACTCAGGGGGGCGTTTTCGAGCTGTTGTCTTGGAAGTCTAATACCATCGCGGTTCAACCTACGTCAGTACACAGTCTGTGTGCGCGCGCAGTAATTGTAAATTTGCATATTTACATTATACATGCATTTGCAGTGCTGCTGTACAGTATGTCTCATTTGAAAATTGTTGAAACGCATAGGCATGTACAGTACTGTAGCAGTGTCACATTTCGGCATATACAGCGCTCTCCCCTCGCTCAGGATAATTAACTGCACTGCAGGGTATTTCAACTTCTTATCTTCTCTACAATGCAGTACATCTCTCCAACACCATTCCTTTGAACGTGTGTCTTTCTGGTTTCAATCACATTCCTGCTTGACAGCAGGTGATTATTGCGCATGCGCCTGTAACTTCGCCCACCACTGCTTGCTTGAGTGAGTGACCAAAAAAAAATAAAAAAATTATTCTAATTTTTTAATTGTTATTTTCTCCACAAGCCTGCAAAAAGCATCTTGATATTATGATATTCAATCTGTGCTGTAGCTTTTGACTGCGACACTGTTCGTTTGACTGCACATGGTTGATTTGTGTGCTTTTTACGTACTGTATTTGGGGGTGTAGGGATCATATTACAGTATTATGATGAACTGCCTTTTGAAATTAAAGTATGTCATTATCTTTGAACTTCATGCAGCTGTACCCTGTAGCCCCCTCCCCCACGCACACACACAAGGCTCACTCAAGGTTTTGAAACTCTTATCGACAGACACCTCAACAGAGTCATTGATTTTCTGAAGGTTGCCATTGTGTTCTTAATCCGTCCATAGCCGAGCGTCAGTCACCTCACTGCGCCTGCGTGTAATCCTCTGAGATGGGAGCTAGCTGATTACTGCGCATGACTCTCCAACCCTTTGAGGCTTTGTTTGCGGTAACGCTTTGGAAAAATCCCTTCTTGAATTTGATATGTAAATATAATTTGCACAGCACTGTGAGAATTGAGAGTTAAAAAAACCATTAACTGATTCATCTTGTTTTTTCATTCATTCTTTTTCTTTGGTGTACTGTACAGTAGGTGTGGGGGGGTTGTTGTCAATGATTATGATTATCAGGAATGTAAATAAATATTTATTTTATTTTATCAGGAACCAAAAAATACAAATATAAAAATAATCATGAATAATACATAATGCAGTCTTTATTAAGTTCTTCTGGCAGATTGAAATTGAGGGCCGGTGGAAAAACATGAATAATGCACATTGATAATAATATCATTTAATAATATATAATTTATAATATATATATATATATATAGTAATATAATTTCTTCCGTCTTTATCTTCTTCCTCATTCTGTGTACAGTACAGTAGTTCATTGAGAGAGGAGAGGTTTTGTGTACATCATTACTGCTGTTTATATACTGTATACTTAACTGTGCAAACAGTTCAGACTGTACACACCACCCCCCTGTCCCCCAGTCCATCCTTTTTTCCTGAAAAGACAAGAAAATAAAAAATTAGTGCAGTTATGTGCGTACTGTATTATGGCATTGTGTGATGTGTAGTACTGTTAAACTTGTCTATACTGGAACTACTGTATACTGTGACTACTGTTAAATACTTTGCAACCAGATGGCTGGTGCTGCTCTCTCTGGAAAGAAAAAAATTGAGCAGTTACTGCACCGACACACTTTATTCGAGCAAATACCCAGTATGTACCTGGCAGATACCTGGAATGCGCCGCTCCTCACCTCTGACAAGCCCCGTTGCCTTTGCCTTCCCAGCCTGGGTTCATGCCTGGCTGACGAGCGGCTGATCTGTTAAATGATAATGATTAGGATTTAATAGGCTGCAATGCTTCGCGTGTCTACCAGATGGCATAAATTCATGAATTGTAATGCAGTATATATATATATATATACTGTGCAGTATTGCAGCCAGTGGGAATAAAATGCTTCAATCCCTGCCTGGAAAATAACCCAATGCACTCGGGCAGAAAACAGTCACAAACCTCAATACACCCGGGTATACCCGAATTCGTGGGACTAGCCGAGCTCGAATAAAGTGTGTCGCCAGTGTAGGTGCATACTGTATTATGGCATTGTGTACTGTACTGTATAGCTACTCCACATTGGACTACAGCAGGCAGTTAGCACTGTCAAACTAGTCTATACTGGAACTACTGCATACTCTGACTACTGTTAAATACTATGTAACCAGATGGCTTGTGCTGCTCTCTCTGGAAAGAAAAAAATTGAGCAGTTACTGTACTGTAGGTGCATACTGTATTATGGCATTATGGCATTGTGTATGCAGTTAGTACTGTCAAACTAGTCTATACTGGAACTATTGTATACTGTGACTACTAGGAAAGAATCTGTGCCATACTTACCTGTATCATACTGTACTTACAATAGTACAGTACAGTACTATACCATACTACCTTCCTGATGCTTGCCCATTACGCGTGATCACAATGGGCAACACAGTCGCAATATGGTCAATATATTTATTGCAGCGTTCCACGGTGAGTACATCGTTCAAAAAACTCAGTATGCCTTTCGCCAACTCATCCTTTTTTGAAGGTTTCACCACTTTCCGGATATGGTCCTTCAGCTGATGCCAGACCATTTCGATCGGATTGGAGTCTGGCGATCTGTCATTGGAAAAAACGACAATTAGTTTAAGAGATACAGTACATGGTAAAAACAGTGGGGAAAAAATGAGACACGGTTACCGCACTTACTCCGCTGGCATCTTCACCCAGTTGATACCGCGCTCAAGGATATGCGCTGTTGACGCGGTGTGCTTCGGATCGTTGTCCTGATAGAAACGGTAACCATCCGGGAACTCATGTGTGATGTATTCCACAATCTCAGGCACATTTTTTTCTTGGAAGAAAGCTTTATTCATGATTCCTATAACAAGAAAAGAAAAGTGCTCAAAAAACTGCACACTAGTATAGTACAGTGCATAAGGCAAAATTATATTTGATATATTTTACCTTTAATAACAGACCAAAAGAAAAGTAACCTAGTAAGGGCACTCAAGACACCTGAAAGGTGATATGATGAACACTTTAAAAACATACACTTTATTATAACAAATTAAAATAATGGGTGGTAAAACTATAATTAAACGCTTGGATCCTAAAAATATGAACACTGAATGCGGTGTTCTGGATCAATTGGAGGATGACTGCAAATATCCACTATTGATGTGTGTTGCAGTTTGCACAAGTGGGTATGGTAGACCACTGTCCAAATGAACCAAGACACCCTAATATTCGCTACTGTAGCAGTATGTGCCAGTATATATAGACCCTAATAACCAAATATACAGCACACTAGCATGTGGGAGGGGACCCTAGCCAGATCTGCCAAACAACAATGAAGTAGAGTGACTGGCTCAATAGACAGGATCTTGGCTACTGGTGGTGTGACTCTCATATAGGCTAGAAATGCTATAGATAAATAAAATATAGGGTCTATACATAATCAGCTCAATTCCACTGGTTTTATGTATAACCCTGGGTAAGGTGAAATTGAGTATAAGGGAACATGACAATAAGTCCCTATCCACACTGTGGGCATAACATACTGGGCTCACATACTTAATACATCGGTAGGGCTGACTCAAATAAGGTAAGTATACAATCTGTTCAGCGTCTCTCAGGTAAGTAATAGGTTGTGTAAAAATGATGATAATAACCAACCTAGTATAAATATCATTGTAGTGGTAAACAGTACTGATCCAACACCAACTCTGTTGTCAGAGTTGATCTCTAAAGGATCAGTACTAGGTGAGAGAATGGAGATGTTAATACATGGTAATGCTGTGAAAATAACAAACAGCTTACTGCTACCGTGTGACAGCAGGAATGAGAGTGTCTGGTAGGTATGGGCTCCCTTCAGATCATCCGATCACAGGGAAGCTCCTGTTGAAAAATTGCGCGCTGCAGTTGCTGATGAACACTGCCGTCAGCTGACTCATAGGTATGCACGTGAGTCCTGCGCGTGCACCCATCTGCCGACGCGCGCGTTTCGCGTAGCTGCTTCCTCAAGGCAGTACAAGGGGGGAGGGACACACCAGAAAGGTGTGCGGCTAAATAGCCCTGCATTCATGTAAATTTCTTGCCCGAGCACTAAGTACCGCCCCCTAGGTGTGACGTCACGATCCACTGACAGCACAGCCAGTGAATCAGCCGGGGGGTAGTAACCACAGTGTATACACAGCAGTACCTAAGGAGAAAATGCTCAAGCCATTATTTCAGCATACAATAATGCTGGCTAGGCACAGATAGGTACTGAGGACTGGATAAGTCCTATGTGAGGATGTGGGTAAGTGCTAATAGTACTGTATATGAATGTAATCATGTGTTCATTGCATCATTTAATTATTAAAGATTATAACTCGTATTGGGACATAGATCCTAAGACCAGATCCATAACAAAGACAGGAGGTCAGATGAGAGGTGAGAAAATGTGTTCCCTAAGGGGGTGGGGGGTAAAGAAGATCATTATATGCTCCTTCAAATAAAGGGAGAGTACATGAACCCTTCATTAAGACCCCTGGGGGACATGGTACCCAAGGTGTAAATCCATCTTGCCTCTTTCTTGAGAAGGTCCATGTCCCAGTCCCCCTTACAAATACCGGGTGAATATTTATCAATGCATATGAAACTAATAGAATCAGTATTGCCATTTTGGCAAAAATTGACGTGTCTGGCAATGGGAGTGTCACTCTTGTTTCTGATGGTTCCGAGGTGCTCGAGAACACGTTGTTTAAATTGTCTCCTGGTTTTTCCAAAGTATTTTTGTCCACATAGGCATGTACCCATATAGATCACTCCTGTGCTGACACAGTTGATAAATTTACGTATAGTGTAAGTTCTGGTGTCATCGTGATTGGTAAATGTTTTAGTGATTTTGATGTTCTTGCAGGCTTTACACCTCTGACAGGTGAAAGTACTCTCTGGTTTACATGTAAGCCAATTCCTGGCTTGTGGTTCAACGTAATGTCTATGTACCAATGAGTCACGTAGATTTCTAGCTCTGCGGCTCACCATTGATGGATAACTATACAGTGCCCCCTGTAGATCTGGGTCCGCTGTTAGTATATGCCAATGGCGTTGGAAGATATTTCGTGCCTGATGCCACTGGTTGTTATATCCACCAATAAAGCGTATTAGTTTTTGTTCCATGTGTGTTGTTTTTTCTTTCTTTAAGGAGGTCAGCCTGAGGGGTAAATTTAGCTCGTTTATAGGCTCTTTTAACCACCTTTTTGCTATACCCAAGGTCTGTGAATCTCTTGGTCATCAAAGTGGCTTGATCTTCGAATTCAGCGTTTTTACTGCAATTACGTTTCAACCTCAAAAACTGGCCAACTGGTATACCGTGTACCAGTGCCTTAGCGTGATGATATATCAATGATCAGCGCTGATATAGGGGACTATGCATTGTCAGTTCTGCTAAAATGTGTTCTACCTTATATATGTAACCTCCAACAACAGTCTTTTTGTCCTGCTTGGTGGGGGTGCGGAAGGGTTCAGATCCACGTTGATCTTACCTCACGGCACTTGCCTATTGAGGATTCGTACTCATCAGCTGTTATTTCCGGTGTTTTAAGAAACACTATCGGCGGCTGTTTGTTGGTTTTCAAGTGGTATCCATACCAATTGAGCCAGGAGTGGGTATACAAACTACCTATGGTTGTCCTAATTGGACAATTAATTACACTATACTATATACTCGGGCTCAAAGTATATTTTCAATTGGCTGTGCATCTCCTAAATTATTATGTCCAATTTACTATTGTGACATAGTCCAAAGATGTTAGGCAGCTTTCTGCCCCGTTTTAGGTCAGAAAGTGCAGGAATAGTTAAAAATGATCCATTCCACAGATTCACATTAACTCAGGCTGGTGGATGGAAAATCCAGACCACAGATTACAATGGCTCTAGTTCTCCCTCACCTGCTCTTCTAATCACATGCACAGGTATTTAGAGCAGAGAGGTTTGCAGTTCAGTCTCTCTCCTTAGAGCCTGGAGGCTGGGGGTATCGCTGCTCCCCTGTTTCCAGTTTCGGGGTTGACGGCCCCTCCAAGTATCACAGTACCAGAGGATTTGCCTGGACACGGGACCGAGTTCCCACCACGAACAGATAAGACAAAACAAATGTTTACTGCTGTTGCTAAAAGACTGTGCTGTATCTAAGTGACCCTAAATGAGAGGGCATTGTTTTAAGCTGGGGAACCAGGTTAGTTGGCCAGCAGCTGTTAGAGAGACTGATTTTGATGTGTAGTTAGATCCCTGAAAGGGATAGGATTTTGTTTATATAATTTGGTTTCTTTTTACTTGAAATAACAGTGTGGGAAATACTGTAACACTGAAATGAGTGAACTGCTGAAGTAAAGTATCTGAGTACCTCTAACCTTCACATGTTAAAGCTGCAGTACCTTACTTGGATGAAAATAAAGCAGGCAGAAGCCTGAGTTAAGCAGCATAATACTTTGCATGATCCTGTTTGTTGTATAATTAACCCTAGAAGACTGTGTCGGGAAGAACCCAGACAGACGTCAGCGCTACAAAAGGGGGGGCGTTTGTCACACTATACTTACCTGCATACTCTTTTGCCTTGTTGATTTAAAGGTGAGGAATTCACGTGGGTGACGGACCCACTGCACGGCACTTACCTCTGGCGGGGGGAGCCGCTCGTTTCAGCTGTTATACACCGGCTTTCAGAGAGTACCCTTCGGCTGAAATCATCCTGTGCTTTATGTTAATTATTGACTAGAGCCTGTATTGATCTTTTACGTGCAACACGGTGGTCCCATCTGACTAACTACTGCACATACTAATGCTGATATGCATACCTACTGAAGCGTTTAGGGGGTGTTTGTGGACTGCGGGTTTACATTGACCGCAACACACGACACTTACCTTTTTGCTGTAGGAATCAGCCGGTTTCAGCCATTGCTATACCAGTGTCTGGGTAAGCAGCACCTTCCAGTCACTAAGCCAACTACCTCAATCACGCTTATCATGCACTACATGTGATAATTACGCACTGCCTACCATGCACTGTGCAATAATACTCATTATTGCGGAGGCTCTCTCTAGTGCTTTGCTTATGCCAATTATTTTTACTGCGAACCTCCCAGCGATCACTGAGAGGATGTATCACTACCCCCTGCATTTAGCCGATTAGCCGAGCCATAATATACATCAATACATTTATTAGGTTGGCAATATATGCATTAATACCCTACTGTGGGTGTCTACATTATCTATTATACTGTGTATACTCTGTCATCCCTTTTGGCTAAAACGGCGTAAAGGGCGTCACCTTAATTAGTGTTCCCCTCTAGTGATATCCTCACAGCCTGGCATCTTGCCGAGCAGTATGAACAAGGTTACCCATTGGTTCATTATTGAACCTTTATTACAGGTAGTTACACAGATCAGACCTTTCTTCGCATTTGTAGCCCAGGATTATTAACATATATACCATACTAAGTCTACCATTATAGCACGTCTATAACCACACGCTCGGATACATTTATATTGGGATCAGACTTTATCTACATAGTGGTCCCATTACGGCCCCACTCCTTATCTATAGGCAGCTATAAGTATAGCACCAGATCCTGAATATCAATCAAGGATCTCCATATGTACAATCAACCTAATTACTCATAGTTATGTTACAAATGACACAGTCACGTGCTGTTTGATATATATTTTATTTTAAACCCCCTTTTTTTATTCATTGGTTATCAATAAAGTATTTAAACAAATCATTATACATTTAGCTGTGACAGAGTGCTTGCATATTAGGTTTCTTTTTCTCTATTATACATACTGTTGTAATATAAATATACCGAAATAACTAAAATATTAGATCCCGTAGATCTACAGTACACAATATATTGTTCTGTTAATATGCAGCAATATAAAACATACTGTACATATACTGTTATATAAATATACCTTAATAACTATAAAATTAGATACAGTAGATCTACAGTACACAATATATTGTTCTATTAATATGCAGCAATATAAAAAATATACATATACCGTTGCTATACTGTATAAATATACCGAACTATAAAATTAGATACAGTAGATCTACAGTACACTAGTAGATCTACAGTACAATATTTTATAAAAAAATAAATGCATTTAGTTATATAAATATACTTACGCGTTAGTTACCGTTGCTGCCCTTTTGCGTTCTCTGCTTTTTCCGTGTGCATGATAGCTCACGGTGGTTGCTGGCATAACGATGCCAGAAGTTGCTAACCAGCGTTGGATAGCAGCAATTCAGTGTCTGCTCGTGTACATCTCCTTAATTCGCATGCTGAGATCCTTTGAAATCTTTTTAACAGGCATTGATGCGAGTAGAAAGAAATACAAACACAAGAATGTATATTCAATGTTTAGTCCATGTGTATTCAATGTGCAGTGAATCCACAAAATGGATGGTGTATTTATACGTTAATGACTCACATTAGAGTATGCCCACTTTTAACACCTGTACCTCGTCGCCATGCATAAAAGGTTACACACTTTGCCTAGCCCACCACTCAATTATCTTTATCTGAACTTGCCCTTGTCCAGATACTGCATTGTGCCATCTGCTTCCATGGATCAACCCCGATTCTACGGACGCAGGAACCCACTCGCCTCTGCCGTGCCTGTCATGCAGAAAAAGCGAAAGGAGGCAGCCATTTCCACGCCAAGGCCAAAGCGACAGGCTAAGGCCAATAAAGAAAACCTTCTGCTGACTCCAAAGGCTAAGGGTTTTAATAGACGTCAGCCTTATTATGTCAAGAAGAAATACGGTGATGTACACTCAACGCAAAACAAATGGCAGCCAACCCATCGAACCCGCAGACCACTTCCTCCCATATGCTTAGACGACTGTCGCCGCTCTCCCGGAAATCTTCAGCCCGTCTTCTCCACTACTCGTCCTCGATGCTGCCGCCACCCTCCCGGAAACCCACAGGCCATCTTCGCCAGTGCTCTTCGACGCCGCTGCCGCTGATGCCTCTGAAATCCACGGGTCACTTTCTCCTTTGCGCTTAGCTGACTCTGCTGCTTCTCGCCCGGAAATCCAGAGGTCACTTTCTCCATCCCTCTTCGACGACGCTGCCACTTCTCCTCTCCAGGATATCCACAGGTCACCTCCTCCACCCTTCTTCGACGACGCTGCCACTTCTCTCCATGGAATCCCCATCTCATCCTCCATAGCACCCATCCACCCAGATATCCACAGAACGCCATGCACAAGAAGCAGCTCGTTAGACCGGATGCTGAATAGAATAAGTGTGGATATCCCCGGGAACTCTATTGTGCTGGAGACCATGCTAAATATGGAACAACGGATGCTAAATATGGATCAATGGATGGATCGACGGATGGAGAAGATAGAGGCTGACATAGCGGGGATACATAATTTGCTCGGTGTTCGTGCCCTGTATCCACGACGCAGGAGCAGGAGAGTGGCATGGATGTGATGGATGGGAGCATCGACCACCTTCCATCACCAAGCGCACCCCCTCCACCAGAAGATTTTGTGTACATGTATGCCGTTGAGGAGGAGGATAACATGACAACCCCGTCAAGACCACGCCAGGAGACAACACGGCGACCAAGACAGGATGAAAGCTTCCTCCCAGACAACCTACCCTCGCCCGCCTTCACAAGCACACCCGCTCACGGAAGAACACCCGCTTCCAGAACCCAACCTACATTCGCTGGCATCGATACGGTGCCCGACATCATTCTGCGTGATCTGCCACCGGCACTCAGGGAGAAGTTTAGGGTGATGAGTGCTGGTGCACCCCACAAGTATGCCTTGTTACTTTTTAAGCACCATGTGTCCTACTTGATGTACTGTGAGTGGGCCTTCAAAGTGAACTACGAAGGAAATTGCCTAAAAAAGGCGCTTCCTGACAATTTAAGAAAGACCATTCTGGATGAATTGCGGCGCTTTTTTTCAATTACAGATCCTGTAATGAAAGGCATTCGAGACTGCATTAATGGCATTTTGCGCCATGCAAGGCATCGGCCATGGAAGGACAATCTGGTGGGGTACGAATTTGCGTGAGTGTTCAACTGTTGTAAATGTTTGGTAAATGTTTTGTTCCAGTCCCTGAGGGCCGCAAACAGGCCCGGTTTTCAAGGTTGTCCCAAAAACTGGGCCTGTTTGCGGCCCTCGAGGACTGGAGAGGTGCAGGCCTGACTGACTGTTCTGCACACCATCCCACTGTAAATGTTTTGACCTGTTGTACTTAAATAAAGGAGATGTTTTGTTTTGTATATTTTATGAATAAAGATTTTTTTTTTAATAACAGGTGCTGTAAATGTTTTTACTTTCTGTACATAAATGTTTTCACTAGCAGTAAACCATACACCTGTTGATGGTTTGAATTGCTGTGCACTTAATATGTTTTTACATTGTACAGTATTTGTAAATAAATGTTTTTGTACTTACTCCACCAATAAAAGAACATGTTGATTTGTTTTAAATTGTTCCATTGGCTCCTTTGATACTGTAATAAAATACAGTGTTTCTAGAATGTACACTACTGTCCAGGCATACTGTACTGTATACTGTAGGCATGCTCAGTGCTGCACATCACAAGAGTATTAAAAAAAAATAGAAGACACATACTGTACTGTACAGTATGTACTGGTACTGTATAGAAGACACATACTATATGTACTGTAATACATGTAGAATAAATGCATACTTTTTATTTTTCGGGTTTATTACACAGTATATATAAAAATGTATTGTATACTGTACGGTCGGAAAACATCAGCATACTGTTTCAGGTATTCTATCCTAATCAATAACAATGGCCACTAAACTCTAGACTCCGGTACGTGGTTTTTAAAATCCGACTCAGCAATGTGCAGGCATTGTTACACAAAGCGATATTATACATCGAAATCCCTCCATTTGCCGTTCGTTTTCTTTTCTGAGGAAAAACAAAAAGAAAAGTTTTACTGTAATGGTCAATCCCCTAAAGAAGTTCCCAGTCAGTCCCACCAATAATTTTCTCGGGGGGAGTCTCCTGTTCACATGCGCATGCGCCTACCGTCGATGTGATGACACGCATATGCGTTTCAAGAAGGTTTCAATGCGCATGCGCCTAGCTTTTCACCAATTGTGAAGTATCTACTGTAGAAGCCGTTCAGCCAATGATATTGCTTACAGGAGAATCGAACAAACAAATATTGCGCTCATTAGTGGTATATAAGGATTAAGTGATATTATGATCAAGATAAATACAACCTTGTTATAGGGAGGTTTTGTGCTGCTGCTCTTAGGGGATGGCTCAGCTATCCAGCTAATACAGAAAAAAGAAAACAGCGCAAAAAAACCTCATGGTGTAGTATTAAAAATA